>JACSYO010000383.1:242500-460000 GCA_016806645.1 Ophiodon elongatus | reverse complement strand
TTATTCTTATTCTTACATTTGCTTCAGCTCTACAATGCTTTTATTAGTAATCCATCAAAAATAAAAGAGCTGTAAGAGCACACAAACAACCTACTTGGGCTATAAATAACTTGGCATGTATATGTCAATGTTAAACATTGAGATGTGATAAAAGCCTGTAGCCACTCGAAGCACTTCATCCTTTATTGGAAGGTACTGAAACTTCAAATGGTGTAACTTCGGTTCCCGAAAGGGATGGTGAACAAAGGCACGAGGCCCATTTCTTTTGAGGTTGCACTGTATTGTTTTTATTAACAGGAAAATACATCTTCATCTTTCAACATAAAGTGACCTTAGCACATGATTTTTTGTTTATACAGATGACCTTTATGCCGATGTACCTCTCTTGGTTCTAAGGTTAAAAGAATACAGATTCCTACACATGCACAATGAGATCCGAATAAAAGGAAGTTACAGAAATTAAAAAATATAAAACAGTTATACGTCTGGGAGGTTTGATTGCAAACTGTAATCCTGAAGTAATTACAAAGTGTAGTAATCCCTGGCTTTGAGAACTACTGTACTCGTGGTCATGCTGTTCATTTTCCTTCTTAGTATCCCACTTCACACACACACACACACACCACCATGTACAGTAAATCCCAAATCAAACACCACCACGTGGGCTCTGATAAAAAATAATGTCACATGCACTATCGACACAATCATAAAAATGATCAATAATCAAAGCAGAAGGGAACCTGTATGACCTGACCACGTGTATTCATTGTCTTCATAACCTCCATAAAGAGATGCTTTATCATACATAATGGATACATTCAATTGATTACTTACAAAAGGGGATGAGAAGGGGAACCGTTCAGTATCAAAGTTGTGTCAGTTAGTATACGGCGGGGTCATGCGGCGTCGTGGGCCACTAAAGGCCGAACTTCACTGTTAAGTCAGTCAGCCATCTTAACTGGTCTCTGGAAGGGGTAAGAAATAATGAGGTGCCACGTTAAAAGATAAAAATCAATGTAGACTTTTTTTTTTTTTATCTTGTAGTTAGCCCAGAACCACCTCCAGACATGAAGCAGACACAGCAGTATGCTATTGAAATATTGTACCTGCAATTATTGGGGGCGGGGCAGAAGATACTAACTTTACGCTTAAGCTAGTTACCACAAACGGAATACTAACTAGCTGATATTGCAAACTTGTGAGCAAACAATGGGCCATTTACCCTTCTTATGTGCAGTCTGTGCTGTATCCACACAGACGGAGCAACACTACCATTCCCTTTGAAGTCGTGTAAATACAACATTCTCCTTTTAAGCGCCTGTTTGTTTAACTCCTGAGGCAAATATCTGGCTATTTAGCTTCTAGCTAGACGTTCGACCTGCGTTCGCTAGCTGTGTCTGTCTGCTGTGACTTGGCAGGTTTCCGTGCCGGGCTTGAATATTCATTAAAGAGAACATGCAGCATGTTTATTTTACGCAACTCAAACCAGAAAAAAATTGATAAACAAAATTTTGGCAGAATAAATATATAACTCTAAGCTATACCGCAGCGTCAAGCATGCTGGGGGAAAATGGCACCTCGTCATTTATTATCCCATCCTTTCAAAGACGAATTAGTAGTATTTCTGACTTCTTTATTTATTTATTTATTTATGTTTTAACTATAAAAGCTACGGTCATGCCTGTGAACGTCAGGCACCGTCTGCTCTTGAGCTGACCTCGTGTTTCAGTGTCACTTAACAGACTCGTGTGTCATTCAGCGGCTCGTCTGGCCTCCTGTCAACTGAGTCCGTCAGTCTGACACACAAGGAGAACCTATTATTTCAGGTGAGAACCCCCAGGTGCTGAAACGCTGCTGAAGAGGCCCGCCAGTGTGACGCTCTCTTGCGTGGCGAAGAAAGCAAAATGTAGTTTTTTTTTGCAATCCAATTTATAATACCAGACCATCCGAGAGCATTCCAGTTATGGTTACCCCATAAGATATTAATGAGTTGCATTAAAGTTTCTATTTTTTATTTGTTATTTTTTCTTCTCCAGTCACATTTTTGGAGTGGGGCATCAGAGGGGGAAGAAAATCTACATTTGTCCTTCTGTAACCTAGCAACCATCATCCTGAGCAGAGCAGGGCTGCATCCAAATGGCCTGTACAATAAAAGCCAAAAGGGGAGGGTTGCAAAAAGTCTCAATGGAGCAAAGAGGTTGCACTTTGGATGCAGCCCCAGTTCAGACTATCAAAAGGCCTGAGGGAGAGGTACTCAACTATTTACATTATGAGTGCCATAACAAAGCAGGTGCATTTACCTAAAACTGGTACTCATTTACTTGTTTCTCTGCAGACAAGAACCAGCCAAAAGGTGTGGTTTGAAAAACACAGCGGTGCACTCGTGAGTATTCTGCTGATGATGTGACTGATTGTCCGTTCTCTGTCAACACGCTTATGGTGGCGTGTTAACCAAACAGAGGCATAGTAACAAAATAGTGGCCTTCCAAAAAAGGGAGATGACTTGAGATTACAAGCTCAAGCTTCAGAGTGACATGGATCAAGTCCTGTGTGTGGTGCAAATACATTCAGATTTCACCATATTCATCTTCCAAAAGTGCTTCCACACATTTAATTGGCCCTGTAATGTACTAAGTGGGGAGGGGTCGTAAATGAGGAAAGTTAAAACAAATTTGGGGGGTTCTTTTAAAATGCAGTGCTAATTTGTGTTTCTTGGTATCTTTAGGCCCAATTCAACACATGGAACCTCAAAAATAAAACTCCGTAAATCATAATCCCCTATTCTGTTTCCCTCAATACAATCTGGGCGGCAAAACTGCCTAGTTTACTTTTCCTCAGACTCTTTATACACACACATACACACATACATACATACATACATACATACATACATACACGCACGCACGCGAGCGAAAGGAACCTACTGGGAAAGCAGTCACAACCACAGCTTTAGAACCACCACATGAGAACACACAGCGTTTAGGACTTCTTCTTTTTTGTTGATAAGAAACAAAAATGATGCTCACGTAACAAATTGCAGATTTCACAGTTTCACAACTTCAGGTGAGTTGCTGGTAACAAACACGGAGGCTGAATGAGGGAGAGTGTGTACCAAGATGTATGCGGCCATTAGTCATGAGACAACCAACCAAAGTGTCCTTGAACTAAAAATTAAATCCCAACCCGCCTGATTTCTAACTGCACTGCTACTGAATATTAGCCCTATGTGGTAATACACTAATTAGGTCAAACCCAGTAAGGCCTCATACATTTGTGGAGTATTATCCGTGCACGTAAACACACTAAATGATATTAAAAGATAATCCGTTTGAGAAGCAAAGACGTCAACCAAAGTATTTCTGACGCCGTCGTCGAATTTTTGTGAAGTGTCCTTCGAGTAAATTAGCATAACGTTTCAGCCCGGCAGCGTCCCGCCGCGATGCGCATCCAAACGGGCTCAAAAGGACCCACAGAGCGCTGCTGACAAAGCAGAGCAGGCATCTGGCACGCACAGCAGACACACCAGTGTGTTTTGTGTCAACACGAGAGGGGAGGGGCTTCAACAGGTGGACGATGCGTGTACACGTTACATAGTCTGAATGGCTACCTGTCCGTCCACGTACAGTATACGTGGGGTTATTCATAGACCGGACTATCGGGGTCGGCTTGCTCTTCGCTCCTCTTCTTTTGACGAGGGCCTCCGGGGCTAATTGTGTTTGTTTAATAAACCAGAAAGCTATAGTTCTGGAGTCCGACCTGCATCACTAATCGCTCTAAGAATAGACCCCCGGTCCCACATCTCGGTGGCTCAAGTGTCCCAACAAGGGCTCGGATGAGGTATAAAGGAGAGGGGATTGTACTGCGACTGGACACACACAAAAATCAAACAAAGGCATATTGTGACATCATGAAAAATAGTCTCTTTCGACCTCTCCAAAACCAAGAGGCAACACTGAGTTCAGTAAAAACTAAAATCAACTGCTAAATTATGACAAAATGTGGATCCTGCACAACCCAGTACACTGGGTGTGGAATACTGCTGCGGACATTATTAAGTGTTTCAACATTAAAAGTCTTCCAGCTAAAATGCAGCTATCACCTCATTTGACTGTGAGCTACCACAACAAACAGAAACAGCCCTCTAAAAGCAGATTAAAGTGCTATCAAACAAAACAAACAAATAAATTATCTCGGTTAATTTAGATTTTTTCTGTTTTTTGAAATCCGTTTTTCCACCTTGAACTGCGGTGATTCGGAACATGACGTGCGCTAAAAAACAAACTTCTAAAAATCTACAACCGAGCAAGAAGAGGGGGGATAATACTTGTGAATCCAATTCACTCTCCTCCCTCCACCTCTCGGGTTGGAGTAGGGAAAAAGGGGGAGATTAAAAAGGAAGAGGGAGAGGAGGGAAGGAGAGCTGAAAAGACTGGCATTAAGAGAAAATCTAAACAAGCAAAAGAAAAACTAAGCCTGAAGATAAAACCAACAAACCCCCGACAGATTTCTTATGCTTTCATTGCCTCTTTGTCCCTCACACTCTCTTCTTCTCCTCCTCCTGCCCCCATTGACTCTTTTCCCCCTCTGGGCCTCTTCCCTGACCCCCCACCTTCCTTCCCCTCACTCCTCGTCTGTCTTGAGGACAGAGTCGTCCCCCAGGATCTTGCAGAGTTCGTTGAGGCGATGCTGCATCTCGGGAATGCCGGCCAGCTGGGTCTCCAGCCGCTGCTTCTCCTCGGTGAGGGAGAGACGCGTCGCCGTGTCCAGCTGCTCGAAGCGCCAGCCTCCCTCCCCGTCGAACTGCAGCAGGTGGGTGTGGTACTTCCTGTAAGGCCAAGAGAGGGAGGACTTGAGGCGGGAGACGGACCAACGTGTGTGTGTGTGTGTGCCTTTCAGCAGTTTTCCCCATTTCTTAAATTTGGTGTGTGCGTCAAGTTTATAACTTTGGGGTTGAAAAGAAAAGTTTCTCTCGCACGACATTTCTGGAAGAAAATGTATTACAATCTCTCTTATTGAATGGACTAGGAAACCATCTGCGGGACGCGTCTTACCACAGGGAGGGTCTGTGTGTGATGGAGAGCAGAGAGATGCCGGCGTCCTTAGCCGCCTGGAAAATCTTCCCCTCCACGTCGATGCTCACCGCGCTAGTGCACTCATCCAGCAGTGCGTATTTGGGCCTGGGGACAAACACAGAGGACATCGTGTTAATGATCGCCGTCCGTCTGGTGAGCGCCTAATGAGCTTGGTTAATTAGCGAGATCATCTACATGTGCAAAGTTCGAAAATGAGCCACTGTTGATTAAAGGCCAACATAAAGGCTTTGATAAGTATGACACGTACGACCATGGAAAAAAAAAACAAAAAAAAAAACTCCAGGAGTAATATTGAATGTCTTGCTCATTCTACTGTCCAATCATTTTGCAGTCTTAATGAAATGTCGAATCTCGACCCGATGGTGGCGCCAGATGATAAATTAGGGGGGAACCTTGGCCTCAGTGCGATGACAGCAAAACGCTCCGCCTTACTTGTGGTAGAACATGCGCGCCATGCCCATCCTCTGCTTCTCGCCTCCCGACAGCACGTCCTTCCAGTCCAGCTCAGCATCCCAGCCTGAACGCAAAAGAGGACACGACACAACATTTGGAAAACGCTCGCTACCAAAGATGTTCCCCTTTAAAAGTCAGTGATGTTTGAGGATTTAAAGACGTTGAGAGAAAACTATTTGTACGTGCATATGGAGGGCGAAGGTGTAGATTTAGAGCACGATGGGGAAACTCTGGAACACGTGAGGTCTTTTAGATAAAGAGCTAATCAAAAATACATTTTGAGCAATGTCATGAATAATCGAAATGTAAACAGACAGGTTATACAGACCGTTTCTATGAAGCCGTCATACCAGCTGTCAGTAGCCGCCAGAACAGCATTACGGCAAGATGTTTTCTTTAAAAAGGTTTAACCAGTCTAGGTGCAGACGGCAGACAACTTCTCTGAGTGACATTTTTCAAAGGCTTAAACAGGAACTTCTGTGTAGCTACATTGCAAATGTTCCAACATCCGCGGCAGGTGATCCGTGACTGCCAAAAAATGTGTGCGTTCGATTGCAATGCGCGGTCTGGACCGTTCTCAACATTTTCACAGTGCAGCCATTCATACATTAAACCCCGGTCCTCGGCGCAACAACAATGGGCCTGTTTGTTTGGTAATGAGGGGAGAGCGGCTGCAAATTAATCGCACACTCAAGTTGAGGCAATACAAGTTATACCCAAGTGTTACGCGTCAACATTCTAGCTGGTGCACACACACACACACACACACACACACACACACACACACACACACACACACACACACACACACACACACACACACACACACACACACACACAACCTGCACACACACACAACCTGGTTTTGTTTGATCTCAAAAAGCTCGGCAGCTAAATTGTGCGGGGGGACATTTTGCAAGCATTTCAATGATCAATCAATCAATCAATCAATATTTAAAACCTCAACACTGGAGGAAGAAGACTAAACCTGACCCACTGTCCGTCAAGTACTCAATTTGATGTGTCTGAGGGTTTTGTCTAGTTGTTGTGTCTAGCTGATTGTTATTTTTGTCTGGTAGTTATTTGGTCAATTTGGACTAGTTTATGGTTATTTTGTCAACACAATGCTTAATTTGCCTCGTGGTTATTTTTACTAGATGATGGTTGGTTCTCCCACGATGGTTCATTGGTCTGGTTTTGTCCAGTTATTTTGTTTGATGGTTAGCTTGTCTAGTTTAAGGAGGGTTTAAGTTGTCAGAAAGTGTTACCTGAGCTAATTTTGTTTTTCTTAAATCTTCGATGAGTTGTCTTCATTACTGCCCTACCTCCTTCTCTGGTAACAATGTGGTAGAGGTTGACTATGTCCAAGATGGAGTCCAGGTCCTTGTCACTGAAGCCTTTAGAAGCCATGTCCTCCGCCGAGTCCGGGTAGATCACCTGGTCCCGCAGTGAACCCATGGACATGTATGGCCTGGAGAAGCACACACACACATACACACACCTTAGCCACTGAGTGTTTCCTTTCTAACCCCTTCATTTCATGAAGTGCTCCACACAGCCGACAAAGTGGGTGTGTGTGCACAAAAGGGAACACGTTTAAGAACACGAACTAAGAGAGAAAGACACGGTTACACTTCTGTTGTATCCATTACAGCTGCCAGGTGGCCGTCTCATCCTCCGTATAAAATATTCACCGCTCCGCAGGAGGGAGTCAGCAGGGAGTCTGCAGCTCCACGCAACCATGGGTAAGATTACATTAGATGGTTTGTGTTTTGGGTTCAGTTCAGTCCTCCTGCTACCTCAATGGAGGATTAATCCCCCATCTTGACTTGTTAGGAGCATTGACACCACAATCATCCTCCTGATGAGTGGTGTTTGTGGCTGCAGTTAACAAATATTTTTCATCAATCAATCAGCGGATTATCATCTCTTTAATCTATAAAATGTCAACGTAGTGAAAACCATATTTTCCAGTGGCCACGGAAAATATATTAAGATACACCCAAAGATATCAAGCTTATGATTGTAAAAGAAAAGAAAAGCAGAAAATCCTCCAATTTGGAGAACATGTTTGGCTTTTTAAGAAATTATTCAAAAAGATGAATGGATTTTTAAATGGGTGCCATTTAATATTCTGCTGCCTGAAACATCAGGTACTTTTATAAAAGGTCAGTGGTGACATAATCCTAGCTACCTTACAGTTCAAATACCTGGAGCAGGAGGTGCACAGTGGGGACACATGGATGATTATGGGACACTGATGATACTCAAATTACTGCCCAATGACTGGGATGCCAGGAAAAGTACAATAAAGAAATGATTGTAATTGAAAGTATTTTAGGCCTTTTCTGGGTGGTAAATATTACACAGTGGCCAGAGCTCTGGTTTCTCTTTCTCTTTCTCTTTCTCTTTCTCTTTCTCTTTCTCTCTCACACACACACACACACACACACACACACACACACACACACACACACACACACACACACACACACACACACACACACACACACACACACACACACACACACACACACACACAGGTCTTGTTACAATGGATTATATTACTAGTAGGGCTCACGACTACAACAATGAAGCCCTACAGTTGTTTTATTACAACTCACCTCTGTGGGATATTTATAAAACAAATATATATATATTTTTTTTATAAAAACAAGTTTTGTGTGTATACCTCTGAGGAATGTAGAACAAATGTTGGGGAGAGGGTTTGTATAGGCGGCCGCCGTAGACGGGCCACAAGCCGCTGAGGATCCTGAACAGAGAGCTTTTCCCACAGCCGTTGGGCCCCGTGATCAAGAGGTGCATGCCCTCTTCCACCTGAAATAAAGAGGGAATCCATCAGTCCCTTTTTAAGATGAGTCAAACCACAGTATAATTCAGACAACATTAAGATGTAAAGCCCACGAAAAGGATAGGAGGCATTAGTGGGCGTGTAGCTTATTGACAGACAGCATATGACTACTTAACAATTCACACAGGAGGACGGAAATGTGGCAAAATGTCTCCTCAGAGAGAATACACATCTGTCCTCTCTCTGAAATTGAACCAGCTTCAGCTAGAAGTCAGATCATACTGTTGGGAGGAATCCTAAATGCCTCTAGTTTGCCCGCAGCTAACAGTGTAGCAGAGCAGCAGCTCACCATGTGTTTCCTTGTGTTTCTTTCTCACTTATGCATTTACACCATGAGGAAAAAAGGAGGAGCTGAGCGTTTGGTGTATGACCTTTACATAATAGTCTGAAACTTGTGGCCATTAGCACAGACTGCCCCTGCTATCTACCAGCTCAATGTCAGCAGGTGTATAAAGCTCAATGTCAGCAGGTGTATAAACCTCAAACCAGCACTCACAACCAGGCGGGTGCAGTCCTGGCTGAGGCCTGATAGCATGAGCTGCTAGCGCTAGTTAAAAAGACGTACTCTTTTCTAGAATTAAGGACAACGGAAATGTTCAAAAAGGGACATTTCACTCTTTTGTCATTCATTGATCCGTAATGTTAAGCGTCGCGATATCCTCTCGGCCAAAAAGGGGGCAGGGGAACAACACAGCGTTAAAACCCGAAGGCTGTATCTGTTTCCTAAGGAGACCACAGAGGATTCAGAAATGTTAATAAACTCCACATAGACCAAAACAACCCTCGGGGAGTCTGATAGGGCGAGTACAGAGCTGAAGCAGAGCACCTGCAAACACATCAGTAAACATTAGTGGGTAAAGAGTGCGGCTATGAAGCGAAACGTCAGAATACAGAAGACGGGAAGAGACGAGAGCGGAGCGGTCTTACCTTAACGTTCAGGCAAGACACTACTACGTCCCCATTCGGCGTAACGATTGGGACATTCTCGCACACGATGCCCTTGTCCACGTCTATCACTTCACCTGAACAGAGAAAAGAAAAGAGAAAGACGGAGAGAGAAAAATAGAATGACGGTGAATGTGAGCAGACGTTGAGGATTAGACTCTGTGGATCCATAAGCATGGATATGGATGGGATAATACTACATAGTAAGAATTATGACGTTTAAAAAGAAAAAATGCCTCTTTACCATCATCTTTACTTCCCATATCTCTTTACTGTACTGCGCTCTATAACAGGAGTTTTTTTCTGGGGTCAAACAGGTGTTTACACAAGGATATATGTGCAATGATTCCAACCTTTTACCTTGATACTGTGGATTGTGTGTAATGTCATCCCTCTGGTGATCTATGAATTTATGGCGCTTATGCAAGTGGCCCCAGATAAGGATTTGGCTTATTGCCAAAACTTTGGACAGAAAGTGTGTCTTAAAACCGTTGTTTGCTAATGTTGGTGTTGATATAATGACTCATTTCACACTAAGGAATCGAAGTAAAACTGTTCAAACAATAGAATGTGACTAAACAACCACACCAGCTAGCTCGCTCCCTGCTCCAAACAGCAGAAGTGGTAAAAGGTTGCCCAACATAGCAACAGTAACTAAGTGTGTGTGTGTGTGTGTGTGTGTGTGTGTGTGTGTGTGTGTGTGTGTGTGTGTGTGTGGTGACTACCCATTTCTCTCTTTTGGGTGTATCGTAATACAGAAGGAGGTCGGGGTACAGCAGATCAGACCTACCCTTTATCTCCAGTGGTCCATCTATGTGCATCTCAGGCTTGCTCTTCTTCTCTGCTCCGATCATGGATGACAGAGAGGAGCGCTTGTAAACGCCCCTCTGGACGTCCTCGAATACCAAAAACATGTTGTGGACCCGTGCGGTGTAGCCTGCCAGCTCTGTCACCTGTTCCGACAAACACAAAAGGGTCAAGGGTTACCACGGCGTAAGGTCAGGCGAATATTAACGCAACCCGAGAGAGGATCAGATTATGAGACGGGTCACGGTCATGTGCTGATAAAGGTCACTGTGTGTGTGTGTGTGTGTGTGCGTGCGTGCGTGCGTGCGTGCGTGTGAGCATTGATTCATAAACAGGGGTACCTCTGCAGTTACCAGGGCGTTTGTGGAGAAATTGTAAAGTAGATCCCCTCATTTGAATAGTCATTACAATATGAGAAAAAAAAAAGATATACTGTATATACACATATTGAGTCACCTGTGACACTTAACATTATATGTTGCCATTGAGAGTTTGTGAAAACTAGCTAGCAAGCGAGCAGACACGTTAGCAGTTAGCTAAAGGCAATGGGTAAATGTTTGAAATCGATAGCTAAAAGTAAATAGTTCAAACAGTTAGCTAAACTTTATGGATAAACTGTTTAAATAACTAAAAATAATGAAAAAATTGTTAAGATAGTTAGCTAAAGTGATATATATTGTTGAAACAGTTAGCTTAAAATCATGGATAGCTAGCGTTAAAGGGTGAAAATAGTTAGCTTACGGCAAGGATTTATTTTTAAAAAATAGTTAGCTAATAATAATAGATAGCTAAATGGTTGAAATAGTTAGCGAAATGTGACGGATATATTGCTGAAACAGTTGGTTAAAAGTAATGAAACAAAAATGGTTTGAATAGCTAACGAAAAGTAATGTGTAGTTGAAATGGATGGCTAAATGATAGAAATAACAGTTGAAATAGTTAAAAAAATAAAAGGATAATAACTAAACGTAATGGATCAATTAAAATCAGAAAGGTGGGGAACCACCGCTTTGTGTTAGTGTGCACACGACAGTGTTTCATAGTGCGGTACAAATATGTAAAATAAAGTACAAATATGCAGCTAACTCAGAAGTCCCCAAGAGGCTGCTGCTGTGGATGTGCTGTTTGGACTGTACACTACTCTTGGGTCAGTTATAATCTCTCACAGTTGGGAGATCTTCGGTGTTTGTTTATGGTTTGTAGGGTGAGCACGCACACCGACACCCACACTGATCGGAAAAAAACTGCTGTACATAATGTGTGATGGCCTTTGAGAGATGGGTGAATGAAAAAGTATATTCAGAATTATCCAAATTATGACAAATCAAAACAGAATATGTCAAAATATAAATCACATTTATAAGAAGGCAATGGTAAAGATAGCACAAAATGACGTAAAAAAAACAGGATAAACACAAAATGCATTAAGGTATAAAAGGAAAAGGAGCTCAATAGATATCTTTATCAGCAACCGCCAAAACAATAAAATAAAATAAACCGCTTTAGTGCTGCACCCTGCGGCGAGACAATGCAGGCTGTTGACACAGCTTGATTATATTAAACAACAAAACCAATTCTGGGAATTCCTGGACACCAGGTGGGGCTTTAGAGATGTGGACTGGCTCAAAAGAGGAAAGACAGAAAACCACAAATGAAATGAAACCTGTCCAAAAAGGGAGGGACGGGTGTGAGAAGAGTGGAGGACGGATTGTGTTTTCTTATTAAAAAAAATGAATGAAAAAATGGTGATGGAAATGTTTATGGTTAAAAGAGCATCAAGAGCTTACTCTTGCAGGATCGGCAATCACGAAACACGTATTGAAAAACAGCATCGTCACTTTTGTCACGAGGCGACGGGACAGATGTTGTTGTTAAATGTGACAACGGGGATAAACGTGGCGACGCGCAGTACTTTTCTCCCTCCTGTGAGTCGGCATGGATCTGAAGATACAAAAACAAGCGATGCAGAAGGGTTTTCTCACGGGTTCTTTGTTCGTCTGTTATCTCCCAACACATCTACACGGGCTGCTGGAAATAGATCCACAAGTCTGCTGCTGAGAGTAACTGATCGTCACTTTGATAATCAATCATTTCATCATTGATAACGGCTTTGTGATATGCATGTAAATGAATGAGATTTACAGCAGGTGGCTGCCTGATTTACAACTCCCACAAACCAAATGACCATCGCTACTTTGTCTGCTGTGCAACTTTACTTTACCGTTGTCCAAACACAGACTAAAGTAATATAATTACTGGAGTGGCCTACTCTGAAACGACTGGGATCCATCATTGACAACATCGGACCAGTCCTGACCTAAAAAGCGTTCGAGCACATGATGCAGAGGAAAGTGAGAAAGAGATGCAGAAGAGCAGGCTGAAAGAGCAACAGATGGAAGATTATTCACAGCTAGGCTAAGCCCCAAGCGAGGGAAGGAGCTCTGACACACACACACACACACACACACACACACACACACACACACACACACACACACACACACACACACTAAATCTTGAAGAATTGAGGCCTATAAAAAGGTTTCCGTGTTCCTTTTTTTCCCCCCATGATTAGATCTAAGATGACTTAACGCGTATCAGAAGGACAAACTTCACCCAAATCATTCCATCTGAATTACACTCCAGTGAATGAAAGTTTTTTTTTTTTTTTTTGAAGTGTGCGCAAACGGATTCCTCCTGCCGCCTCCCAAACTGATCATGTTGATCTCTCGAGACAAACACGAGTTGCTCTTAAAACCGCTTTCGTAGGAAGAGTGTCTTGCAAAGATTTTTGTCGAAATTGTTGATTGCCAACTGTTGATGCTGAAAAAATTAAAATAAATAACAAAATCCAGACGGGGGATAGAACAGGCCTTTGAAGAACAAAAGGCAAATCGGAGCCTTCAAGATGAACAAACTGGGACGTGTCAGGGCCACCTGACCGCTCGCACAAACAACAAACAAATACACGCACACGGTCCTGTTCCACAGGCGGAGTGTTTGGAGGCGTGAGCGGGGCAGACAGCTGGGGAGGAATGTGATGCCTGTTTAATTGCACATTCACACATCTCTCGGCCTTGCGTGCACAGGCTTGCTGGCTGCACACGTGACAACAACACAGGACTCGACACACACACACACTCACACACTAAAGACCGGAGCCGAAAGGCAGGCTAAAACTTGTATCCTCCAGGGACAGACAGCCAGAGCCTTCCAAAGAAACGACAGTCGCTCTGCACATCACTGAAATGCAATGATTGCCCGCGAGCACTTTTATTAAGAGTTTAGATTCATCCTCTTCACCACAAGCACAGACGCATGTCCGCCTGATGCCTGCTCAAACACCACATGCGTTTGTTATGAAGGAAATTACTGACTAGCTTGAGTAAAGTACATCCCAAAAAATAGAAACCAGCTGTGCTGCAACACAGTGTGCTGCAGCCAAATCCTCTTATGGACCACAAAATGCAGCCAGCCAGCCAGCCACACACACACAGAGAGAGAGAGAGAGAGAGAGAGAGAGAGAGAGAGAGAGAGAGAGAGAATGAGTCTTGCTATTTTTGGGGGGGGGGGGGGGATTAAAATGCACCGAGAGATCAGGGATTTGGCCCTCGATGAACGAGGCCTTTCATTTGGTGATTCTTCGCTCTTTCAGTCAGGACCCGAACAGATTCCGGTGCATGCACGGTGAGCGTCACGCGGGCGAGCGAAGGCTGCACGGTTTATGCATCTGTCCATCACTCGGCCAAGCGGTGCATTCATTCATCCGCCCACCCGTCTGTTGGAGCGCTTCTCCATTCAACCCTGAGCCAACGAAGTGACCCGACCACGCTCACGCATCTGTCGATGATCTAAAAGCTGACATCGTCGTCTTGAGAAATTATGCAAAAAGGATATTAAAAATGTTGGGTGGGTGGGGGGGGGGGGCCCTGCTTCATCGACCATGAATATTAGAAATAAAATATAAACACATTTTTGGATTAATCTGTGAATCGTCTGGTCTATTAAAAGACCCCCCATCCCCCAAAGAAAAGAAAAGCCCATCGCAACACCCCAGAGGCCTTCAAACGCCCCGTTTTGTCTGAGAAAAAGTCGACAACTCAAAAGATATTTAAAGAGATCAAAAGCAGCGGGAACCAGTGAACGTGAATCACTTGATGATTAACTGATTATCGATTAATCAACCAATTGCTATCAGCGCCAACACAAGACACGTGGGAGGGCAAGGTCCTTTATAGTTTTACAACATCTACATTCAAAAAGGTGCCAAGCGGCACAATAAAAGCCATGTTAATAAATCTGATTTAGAGGACCATAGCATTCCCTTTGTTTCTCAACTGCGAGGGGCCCGGGCAAGATCATAAAATGTTTTGGGGGAAATGACTCCCTATATTGTTATGGGTTTGTTCTGTAGCCCTTATGTGTCAATCGAGGGCATTTGCATAGACTAACCTTTACAATTGGAATGACTTTTAAGTATTGAAGTGTTAGTGTGTTGAAGTGTTAGTGTGTTGAAGTGTTAGTGTGTTGAAGTGTTAGTGTGTTGAAGTGTTAGTGTGTTGAAGTGTTCCGTTTTGAACTTTGAAGTGAAACGAGGGAAATCCTCCCATCGTACTAACCGGAGACACAAAAGACACGCAAAAGCTAGGTGAGCTTCAGCCGGCCGTGCCCTCACCTCCTTGTAGGAGGACATGATCCTCTCGATGGCGTCAGCGCCCGAGGCCAAGAGGTTGCGGGCGGTGGTGAAGGCCTCCGTCCTCTCGCTCACCATCACATGCGTTTTCCCGTCCGCCGTTTCTAGAGGGAGACGAGGGGCACAGGGGACAGAATGAGCCAGCGGGTTGTCACTCTGCATCTCCGTCCCACGTGAGTTCATTGACATCGTACGCTCACACGTGTGTACGTACGAACACGAGAAGGCCACGGAAATAAGCTATTGAAATACCAGCAGTGACGCTGGAACATAAACCAGCAGTAGTGCTCATCAACACACAAAAGGGACCCTGTTGTAGTCACCGGGGAGGTGTGGGAGGCGGCTACTGTTCTCACACATTGCACATCAGCTCGAGGAGGAAGCAGATGACACTCGTGTGCCCTGTGAAATGTGCTTCCACCGCAGAGTGACGGAATGAAACAAACCGTTATAGTGGCGCTTTAAAAAATGAAATAAAAATGGCGCACTACACCGCTGATTCTCTCAGATACACACAGTTTTCGGGCACCTCGAGGCCTCCTTACTGTTGTCGGCGAAGCCGGTGGCGGTGATGATCGGCACGGCGACCATGACGAGCCCGCAGGCGCTCCACACGTACTTCATGAGGAACTGCTCGACCATTATGTACCAGAGACGCTTGGACAGGATCAGGTTCATCTGGTCCGCCAGGGCCCGGTAGCACTTCTGCAGCTGACGCATCTCCACCTGCAAAGGACCAAATATCACACACACACACGCACACACACACACACACACACACACACACACACACACACACAGTCACTTTCTGCCTTTCTCTGATGGGAGGTTGTTGGGGATGTGACCATGCAGGTAAGTATGAACCTGTACTAGACTGAAGTCCTCACCACCGAATTGGCCTGATTGTGTGCGATTATCGATCTGATTACACTCCGGTATAAGTGTTATGACCCTCTTATGAACTTTGTTATTGGTTGTGGGCCATCAAGATAATCTCCATATCTCATGGTTATCACTGGATTTCACTTGTTGAAGTGCGAAGGTTGGAATGGAGAGTAAAGACAACTAAATTAAGTGTTACATTGTCATATTTGTCTAGTACAGTTAATGATGCACATTCAGACTGAAAAACATACGAGCTGATAGTCTATTAATGATCTATTAATGGAGAATATGGATCTACTTTTGTGGTTGTATTTGTGTAGCTGGTCACAATTTAACACCACCATTATGTAACATTGCTGCAACCTCCACAGCCCCCCATCCAGCCCGGGCATACCTTGTGTCCCCTGTAGAAAGCGATTTCCTCCGCATTGGCAATGATCCTGGAGTGGACGTAGCGCAGGTAGCCCTTCCTGTGAGCCTCCTCGGCCACCAGCTTGCCAAACTTGGGCGAGCAGGCACGCAGGACCTTGGCCGTGATGAAGACCACCAGCCCGGCCAGCAGGGTCGGCCCTCTGGCGTTGGCCCCCCGGGACCTGGCGGTCTGGACCAGCGTGTAGGAGGTGAGCACCACGTCCAGTATGGGCTTGGTGAGGTTGGAGTAGAGGTGGGCCACCGACTGGGAGAACATCATCACGTCCTCCGTGAGAGACTGGTCCGGGTTGGCGAGCCTCCCGTCCATGTTGCTGACTTTGTAGTAGGTCTGGTCGGTGAAGTAGGTCCGGTAGGCATGGTCCACCAGCCGGGTGCGGAAGGCCAGGGCCAGCTTGCACTCCAGGAACCGGATGACGCTGTTGACGAATGTGGCCGGGATGGCGATGAGGAGCCATTTCATCAGCTGGAAGATGAAGCGCTTGGGCTCCTTCTCCACTATGGTTTTGACGATCTTGCCGTCCAAAGTGGCCACGTAGATGGACAGAAACGTCCTCGATATGAGCGCCACGGAATGCAAGGAGAGCAGCCCGAGCTCCTTGGACACCAGCTTGGGGAAGAGGATTTTACCAAGTTCGAGGATCTGCTTGAAAAATTCCGCATTTACTCCGGGGGATGACTTGTGCTCCGCGGCGCATATCTGCGTCTTCACCGCACAGGTGGCGCCGTTCTCCGCCTTTGAAACCCGGCGACTACCCCCGGGCTCTTTGTTTTTGCCGAGCTGCCTGCAGATGATAGGGTATAGTGTTTTTATGCCGTAAGCGGCCGCCGCGAGAAACACGGCTCGCTTCGCCGCGGTCGAGCGGTCCCATTTTACTTTGGACGCCGCATCGAGGATGTTGGACATTTTTCAAACGTTTAGTCGTCTCTGCCGACGATCCGCACGCTGCCCATCCCCCAAACCCGACTCACCGCGTCGACATGTACAGAGAGAGGGACTTGTGGCGGTTGGATTGATATGAAGCGAGCCCGATACATGTACCGCTACATCCTGCTCTTTTTTCTGTACCAGCGTCAGCGACGGCGGACGACGCTCAGTGTACTTCCGGTTTGTGGATGTCAAAATAAAACTCAAGGTCAACGTTCCCCAGGGTATTTGATAAGTGGGCCGCGACGTCAGACGGAGGCTTTTATTTTGTTAAGTTAATTCGCCTAACCTCCGGACTTACTGTAGTTTTTATGCCCCGCGGTTCTTATTTCCGCCTTTGATCGCTCACTCTTTTTTCATTGGTCGCGCCCCCGGCACGAGACGACGATTGGTCGCGTGACGGACGTGACCAAGTAATCTGTAACTGCTGTCATAAAACGCTAAGATATATTTTTTTATGCAAAACATGTCATACAGGGATTTTTTTTATCCTGGGAAAATATATTGTGGGAAGCCACAGTGACTACAGATAGTTTTTACACGAGGGGTTAAAAGACATTCGCGTTAAGACCTCGGTTAATACACTTTTATGAACTTTTCCAAGTGGCGCGTGACAGGATAGTGGTTGTTCCTCGCGCATCTCTGTGTAGTAACGTGAACCATTAAGCTAACTAACGTTACTAACGTGAAGCTTCCGTTGGCTCACTGACGGTTAACGTACAAACGTTGGGGATGAACTGGGTCGGTGGTTCGAGGTAAGAGGGGAGCGTTGAGGTTCACGACAGTTGACGTCAGCCTTTAAAGTTAATGTTAGCTAACTATGTCACGTTAACGCTGTGACGACTTTAATTGCAGGAACCGGTTTGTGGTGAAGAACGATGCAAAGAAACAGAGGGTGTGGCAGCTCAATAAAATGTCCACAGCTTTAAAAGACTAACCTACATTATGTAAACTTCCAATACGTCTAGTTAACTGTTCTGGTGTTACTATATTTACCCCCCCACCCCCAGGAGTTCTTTGAAAAGAGAAAGATGCAACACAAGTTGAAGAACTTGGGGATGGCTCTGCCAGCATCCCCTCGAGGCACGAGCTCTGGTAGCATGGACCTGGTGACTTTGTTTATCGTCAACCAGATCGCTGCTAGAAAAGAAATTAAAGGTGAGAAGCACAAACTGGACTTTTAAAATCGGACTACAGAAGCTGAAAGGGGGAAATAAATCCCCCGTTCACTCCCTCCCTTATACTGTCTTTATGACAAACACATAAAATGCTTGAAAGCTGGTCAACTTTATGTCTCAGACTCAGAAGGTGCAGGGAAATAAAGTATCTTCCAAATAGGAAAACATCAAATAACACTGTTTTTATAATAGGAATTTCCTGTGTCTGATCTATATGTGATCACAAATTCACCATCGTACTCTCAGTATGGCAAATTATCAGTCAACAATGTGTTTTTCAGATCCTCCTAAAGTGGCAGTTCTTAGCAGCTGTAAAAGAGGATCTAAGCACAAGAGAAATGTGCCGCTGGTACTCCCGATGAGCCCCTGCTCTCCATCACAGCTGAGTCTTGTTGAGGGCGAGCCTCACTACAGGTAGCGTTAGAGCTGGAGTATGGTTTGTACTGTCACTTCGGATTTTGTCAGCATCACCCTTCAATCAAATGCAATTTCCAAACTGTATGTTTTTCTTAGAGTGGTAGATACTGACTTCAAAACATGGTATTCAAGTGCTGAGTCCTCCGGGGGCCTGTGAATTAAGGGAGTGATAGGTCGTTTTTAGCCACATAAAGCCAGTATCTTGCAGCCCGAACATCATCCATCACCATGAATTAATAGTGAATGCATTACCAACATTCATTGTGTATATTCTGTGTCAATGTCTAGTGCTCAAGGACAGAGCAAAAGAAAGCATGTTATTCCTCGAGGCTTCAAGTGCGGTCAGGTTAGTCGCTTTTCCAGCTCTTCATGTTGCACTTTTTCTTCCTCGGAAAAAGGGCGGGGTAGTGGTTATCAGTGGTTATAAAAGACACTTACTCTTCTGGTCCCCAGCTGTCACCAGTGCTGGAGTCAGGTTTCTCAGACAACAGCGCGTCTGACTACCTGCCACCCATGACCGACCCCCTCAGCCCCTTCTCCACCTCATCAGCTTCATCAGGCCAAGGTGGTGTTTTTTTTCTTTCTCACGAATTAAACTACACAATGTTGAATATGCATTTTTAATCTGCATGAAACCCCTCAATTGAGGCCAATTCAAACTGGTTTCCTCAGGAATATTCCACCGGCAGCTGAACCTCCAGCAGAGGAGCCAGACACAGGCACAGCGTCCTCCCCACCGCTCCCTTCGCCCCTGGGACACCGTAGGGCTGGGCCAGACCAAGGTAGTGAAAAGACAATATTGTTTTTAGTTTATATTCCACATTAATCTATTCACATTATGCACACAGACATGGGAACATTCAACTCCACATGTAGCTTCATAAGCCTCACTTACTCTGTACAATGTGCAAACTACAATCTAAAGTTTTCTCTTGTGTACATTGTTATTGCTTCTATCGTTTATTTTTACCATGTAAAGTGCCTTGAGTACCCTTTTAAAGCGCTATACAAATAAAATGTATTATTATATTATTATTATTATTATTATTAAAGAAGCTTCCAATCAGCTTCATGTTGTGTTGTCAAACAGGTTATTATAGATTTATCAGTGTTCAACGCTTGTTGCATTTTACAATTAAGTGATATTTTGCTGAGGTTACAAATGCACACCTCAAGTAAAGCTAAGAGGGAAAACTGCCACGCTAGATGAAAGCTTTTGTTTTCAATAATGTCAGTTAATTCAAAACTTGCAAACAAGTGTGGTCCGAGGCACGGAGTGGAACAGCGTCACTAACTGTGACTCTATTTTTGAAGTGTAGAGAACACGTCCGTAAATCACTGCTTAATTCAACAAAACAATTAATATGTATTTGTAACATTTGTATTATCTAAGAAACAATGGAATGATGATGGCTAGACATATTTCTCTATGTCTGCATGACAGCAGAAGTACTTTAGACTAGTCTTTGGTCGCCGACCAATAGCAGCTATTGCTGGGAGCTAACTATGAGCTCCTATGAGGAATTGATTATTAATATGTGACTGTGTCTTCCCAAATATGACGCCACTTTAATATCCAAACTCATTATATTTTGCTAGTTCCAGCCTTTCTCCCAGCCCAGAGGCATGACGGACCGTATCCCCTGGTCCAGTGGACCAAACCCACCCCTCTACCACCTGGAGACCCCCACAGTAGCCCGAGTCCTGTTTGGAAGTACAGAGCCAGAGTGAGAATGACACTAGAATTCAATGAACTATTTCCTCGCCGCCATTTTGCAAGCACCCAATACGTGTGTGTGTGTGTGTGTGTGTGTTATCACAGCAACACAGAGGCCTGGGAACAAGCGAGACGCGAGGTCAACTTCTCTCTCGGCCAATTGGAGGACAAGGAGCCCATGTTGGAGTTCACTCTTAACCAGTCAGACACTGAGCGGCGGTTTGAGGGGGAAGTCTTTCGGGGCTTCAGCACGGAAGGCTGTGAAGGAGAAGGTGAAGACTGATTGAAACTTCTCCCACAACCACAGCGACCTTCTTGTTGAGGTTAACATGAACCTTTTGATTCCAGCGTCACATTTTGGGAGAGGGACATCAAAGGTATATCTCAAAGATGAAACACCAGCTGCATCTTCAACACCACAGTAGGTGTTAACACATAGTCAAACATTTAAAATAAAATCATCGACATGTGATAGCTTTGTTTTTATGTTGTCTTTTGTTCCTCCTCGCTGTCAGAACTGTCCCTGAGTCACAGTGCATGGAAGTGGAGGGAAGCGACCACATAGGCGTGAGTGTGTTGAGTCAGCCTTTTGTCCCCACCTGGTGGTGGAGTTTGTAACTGCGGTAAAAACAACAACACTGAATTGAAAGAAAACAAACGCTAAAAATCTGCAGGTCAATTCAGAAAATGTCAACCTCGTTCTCCCATCACCGCGGGACGTCGTGTGGAGCTTCTAACCGCAACTGTTGGTGTATCCCGAGGGAGGAACACATCAGTGTGCTCTGCACTTCTCAAGTGGGCAGTTGCAGTTTTACATGTTAATTCTGTTTCATTCACAGCTCTCCAACTGCACTGACGGGAACTTTTGTAAGTTTCTTAAGCCTCTCCAATTAAGCCACCCATTTATTGTGTATGTGCCGGAGGAAAGACAATGAATTGAATGGATGTGTTTTTTTTCTTCGTCTTCACTGCCGCAGCGTGTCTCGACCACAGCGACAGCTCCATGAATGGCTGTGAATACTCGCCAAGTTACTCCTGTAGCGGCGGCTACCTCAGTTCAGACTCAAATGACGTAAGTTAAGTTACACTTAGACGTTTTGTCCATCTTGGGACTGCAGAATCCCCTCAGGATAGAAAAAAAGAAAAAGAAAAGTTAAAGCTACAGTAAAGTTTAGTTTAAATATTGCCACACATACTGAATTGTTTTTGATTAAACTCAGAGTGTGTGTCATCACTGTGCCAGTGACTGCAGCCATCCCTTTTGAACACGTCATCATTACTAGCAGATAAACTCTCCTCCAATCAGCACCTGTCAGCAATAGTCATGTCCTTCATTTCTTTTCTATATGTATTTTAGGATGATGAATGCTGTCAGCCACGTCTTCAGGCTGCCTCCTCACATATGGTACAAGCCTTTTGTGCTGACGGCCTCGACTCGTACATGGGCTCACGGGGGTGTGCCAAACAAAGGCACCCCAAACCCAGGCCTGTCACCCCGCTCGTGAAACCCGGAATGAGCTTCAGAGATAATCAGGAAGTTCTGGAGAACGCAGTGTTCCAAGTTAAAGCCTGGGGAAGTCACAGCCAACAGACGGGAAGCAACGCACCTCAGTTTGCATCCCCTCCAGCTGCGGCTCAAAGTCAGAGCTCAGAGCTGTGCGCGTGCAAGACAACACCCGCTGAAACCCGAGACGCGGGAACTCAAACCGTCGGCAACCTCCCAGCTGAGACATGCGACGCCTCGACTCAGTGCAGCGCTGTTGCAGAAGCCGCTGGGCTCGACTCCGGCCCGCCACCTGTTGATGTGTCAGTGCAGCATTCAGCCACAGGGAGGCAAACTGACACCGCCGCAGAGCCGAGCGCTCACACACCTCCGTCAGACAAGTGGAGGAGTGGGGAGAAGCACACGCCCTGGACCAAGAAGCAATCCGTGGCTGGTTCCCTGTCGGGCAGCAGCTTCATAAACAAATGCACTGATGGCAGAAGGATCCCGCAGAGACCCATAAACCCCTTTCTAGATGCTCGGAGCATGACCGATGGCAGAGGTATAACAGGCTGGTGAAAGACAGTCACTTCATGTGTGAATTAGGAAACTAAAGATTCATATTCGCTCCCTTCAGTCTTTAAATGCTGCAAATTCCTTTGACAAATACAGAAATGGAACACGGGTAGTTTGTTGACTGCGCATGTTCTACGCTGTTGTTTCTGATCCAGGAAAGGAGAATAGAGAGGGCAGGGATGAGAGAGGGCAACAAGAAAATGGCCGTCTGATGAAAGGCCTTTCAGGTGAGGCGATGGAGGAGGCCACATCTGGCACCAGGGCGAACGGACTCTCCGAAGAGGCCGAGACACTTCAGGAAATAGCTGACATTCTGCTGCTGCTCAAGCAGAGGAAGGAAGTGACGAAGTGAGGCGGACGAATGGAGGAAGTGAGCAGGAACTTTTTCATGCCTGTTCAGTGCATGTGTTTTTCTTTTTTTTTATTTATTCAAAGCATTATTTAATAGTTTGTTTTCAGCATGTAAACCACACAAAATATTCACAGTGTTTGTTCAAAGGGTTGTGAAAGAGACAGTGAAATAAAGCCCCAAAGCGTTACTCTGATTCATAAGTTTATTTCTTTCTCCATATACATACTCAAGTGTTAAGATTTCATGAAGATATCCACTTTTTTTATATAGAATATAAACTCTAGCAAAACATATACAGCTCGAACAATAATCAAATATACTATACAGCACTCTTTTTTTTTATTGGTATTTTTGTAGTTCCTCGTAAACTGTAGAAACACACATAGTTGGTTCACATAGAAAAAAAATTGCAACCATCACACCAGAAGTACACATTGACTGTCCCCCGACCGCGGTGGGGGGGCGTGTTAACACAACTGGATGTCAACAGCTGAAACAATCAGGCTAAATATTTCGGTCAACACAAGTATAATTACACAATCTGTGTTTTGGCGCTTCATCTGTGTGTGTGTTTTTTTTTACCTGTAATAATACTTTCAGTACAAAACTAGTTTGCGTGGTTGAAAGACAGCTCACCGTAGGTCAAATGAAAATCAAACATAAAACAATAACTTCACATTTTGAATTGGAGTCAGCTACTTTTCCCCCCCCCCAGCAACTTTTGACGGGTCACTGAAAATGTCATTGCATGGCGCCACGGCGTTTGATGAGCAGCTTCTTGTTTGAAAAGTTTAGTAAAAAGAGGTATTATATCTTATTAATTCATGATAGTTTCGGACCCGCGAGTCAAAAATGATGGAACGTCACCCGTTCACTGGACACAGTGACAGCGCAGCCTGTTAATGCGTTATTTACCGGTTTTGTTTTAATACACAAAGTTACTCCGTAGTCTACTTCCAAACAGTTTTTTTTTTTTTTTTTTGCTGCAATACAGACCTATGTGTATCTGACTAACAAGGTGTAACCTCACACGAGTTTTACAAAACAACATTGGCAAACTACGCTAAAGCCGACTCCTCGACGTTTGACACGAGAACCACGTGAATGATGTGCTCTGCTATTTGTACATAAGGCTATGGAGGAAGACCAAAATACATGAAATCATAGTAAAAAAAAACCAAGAAAAACAAAGAAAACATTCATCACAGGTGAAATGCAAATATGTACATGTCAAATAATAATAATAATAAAAAAAAAAAAAAAACTATGTCGACCTAATTATCATAACATGATGTAATACATCCACTTTAAGGATTTGGACTGAAAAATGGCCATTAGGGACTTTCACAATACACAGGCACTAATATTATCATGTGTAGGACAGAAAGAAATACTTTAGATACAAGTCAAGTCTGGATGTACAACCAGTCCACCACTGTCTGTTTGTCACCTGGTCAGAGTGGAGCTTTCAGCTGAGTGACGAAGGGACATGAGCTCTACTCTCCGTAGAGCTAGTTGCAGCTACGAGACAGAATTGCGTTGACCAAAACGGAGACGATGCTGAAGCAATATGCGAAAATAATATTTAAATAAATAAATATAAACTATGGACACATAACTTGTATTCCTTTCAGTGCTACTAGATTGAAGAGTGGTTTTATTTAGGCACCAACTGACAATACCAGTTTTCTAAACTTGAACAATATACTGTACATCTCTGGTGTTTGCTTTTCATAAAAATATACCACAAAGTAAGACTGCCATCGGGTGAGGAACTGACACCAGTGCGCTATGCTACAAGCTTCAACGACATGGAACTGAGACGTGTTTCATATAGAAAGGCATAATGGTACGATGGGTTGACAACGTGTCACAACTGTTGTCGTGGCAACAAAAGTTTTGTGGATGCGCAAACCCCCCCAACCCCCTTCCCCCGGCGTTCAAGACCACGTTTACGGTAACTTTTCTTAAAATGGAGTCCTCGATGGAAACGTATTGTGACGTAATGCTGGAGGATGGCTGAGTTTGACTTTTCATACTGTATGTACAACATCGTATAGAAATCATAAATTATATTTAGTCAACGAATGTACAAAATATTAGGACCATCTTACTGACACTGAGCTGTAAGAGTACATCGTCGTTGGCGGTACCTCATGAGAGAGGGATGTCCCTCGGGTATTTTGTACCCTAACCTCCCCCCACCCCTAACCCCCCCCCACCCCCCCAACCACCCCAAACCCTGCTCGAGTGTCCTCTCAACAGACACTCTGTCAGTGACGTGTGGAAAAGGCAACGTTTAAGCCCGTCGTAATTTAGATATTTGTTGTGCGTGGTGGAAAATTTTCCGGTCGACTAAAGCAGGTTTGACTCCAGATTTGGCTCCAGTTCGCCCTCATTCAGAGGACAGGACAAGTCGTTGACTCTCCATCGATTTGACTGAATTGGAAGTGAACGCGCTCGCATCCTGATACTAGCGAAAGGCCTTTGAAACTGTGATTCCTAACCACCAGCGGCTCCTCAGCTTACACATTTAAAAAAAAAAAAAGAAGGTAAAACATTACATTACACTCTGCATGTTTAGGTAATGGCCGAAGCTAACCAAACCCTCAGCCTCCCTCCTTGCCCCCACTAGTCCACGTCAGACGCGTCGTTGTCCGATAGATGGTAGTTGGAACCTTTGACTCGGATGTATTCGACCTGCCGCCCCTCGTCCGAATCCGAGGCGCCGCAGGAGCAGAGCTGGTTTTCGAACAGCGCCTCGATCTCCTCCAGGCGGCGGCCTTTGGTCTCCGGCAGGCAGCCGTAGATGAAGAAGAAACCCAGCAAAGCCAGGCTGGAGTAGAGGAAGAAAGCTCCTGGGAAGGCGAGATGAAAGAACACACCGTTACTAAAAGGGCCGGCCCACCCACAAACGCAAGCAACACACCGGCGCCGCTTTTAAAAATAGGTTTGTTGTCATTCATCTACAACAGAGAAAAAGGAAAAGAAACACTGGTGGTGACAGCTGACCCTGAGGGCAGGTGATGGTTGGCTGCATGTTGGCTGCACACAAACCTCCAAGGAAGTGTGTGTTTGCGTGCTGACAAATTAACGTGTATTACTTTCGGGTTCCCGGTCTCCAGACGATAACTTTAAAGTAGAAGTAACAATCTCCTGTCACAATGGCATCACCACATAGAGACACAAACGCATGTATATACAAGTATATACAGAGACAAGGTGTCGGAGGTTTAATGAGATTTCCTGACCGCTGTGATCTCTATTTTCTTCTTGTCAAAGCAGAATGACATTTCCAAGTGCATTATGCTAAATGCAATTTCTATTTCTATGGCGACGTCATTGTGTGTGTTGTTTTTTTTTTTTATCCAGCTTTAACACCGTTTTTTTCCGTTCTCGACGAACGATTCTTATAAACCGGAACTCAGGTCGATCATTAACCCGCTGCATCTCAGGATGCCGCCCCCCCCCCTTGATGGATCAATTGCCAGCACAGCGAAAGGTCAGTTCCTTCCTGTCTGAGGAGAAACCTGCTGTTGAGCTACCCCGATGAGGAGGTATGGATGAAACAAAGGTTGGAAACTCTTCAGGGTATCAATCAGCCGCTGGTTTTGACGTATGGTGAGGATGTATGATGTACATGTTGCACAAGATCGGCTGAGAGAGGTTTGCAGAAGGCGGAGATGGACGAGGACTGACAGCATTGGTGGCTCGTGGATTTATATCTACTTATTTTTTTTTCCTCCACAAAAATAAAGAATAAAAACTCCAATTGGTTCTAAAGCTCTGCGGCCCAGACACCAACCGTAGTAGGTGAAGTACTGAGCCAGGTGGAGGAAGGTGAGCGACACCAGGATGTTGAAGGTCCAGTTGACTCCGGCTGCGCAGGCGTTGCCCGTGCTCCTCGCCCACAGCGGGTAGATCTCAGAGTTGATGGTCCACGGCATTGGGCCCATCCCTGAGAGAGAGCATGAGAGAATGGAGAGTGGCATTTACAGGGGGATGAAGGGAGGTCCCCCCCCCCTCAACCTGCATATCGCTGCGCAATATTTAATTTGAAATTGAACATAGCGACGTAAAACAAAACCTGATTTTAGTGACACTGGATAGACGGGCGTACCTGGAGCGAAAGCAGCCAGGTAGAGGACCAGACCCAGCAAGACCAGCCAGGAGTAGGAGGTGGGGCAGTAGTTGTAGGCCCAGTAGGTGTGATCTCTCATCAGGCTGGTGTTGGAGCATCTGGAAGAGGCAGGCACACTCATTGGCGTCAGGCTAATTTCATATTTATGCTCTCTCTAAATACATATTCAGACCATGTGTTATCAAAATGTTCTCCCACCACGGCGCGGTCCCCGCCACGCTACATCCTGAACAGGCACTCACGCCCGTGACTCACCTGCCCCATGCCGCTTGCTCGGTGGAGGCCTTATCGACCGGCACGCAGGAGGAGGCGAGCAGCGCCGAGGCATTCTCACGGTAACAGAAGCCACACCCGGGGTCCAGCATGCACGGCTCGCACAGCCTGCAAGCCAAACAGCAGACGCGTCAGCCACAATGTCCCTGAACACGATCAGACCGCGCCGCGGCGGTGGCCACACATTCCTTCACTTCTAACAAACGTGCATTTAAAAAGGCAAAACTCTAAATATATACACGTATTCCGCAAATACTACTTCACAAGACTGATGCTGTAACAGAGAGCGGCATTCCACCCCCTCTAATTGAGACATGCCTCATTACCCAAATTAAATTAATGTAAGGACCGTTCCCCACATGTAGGAAGTGATAAATCAAAATTAAGAGCACATTACAAATGGTGTGGGATTAACCGTCATTAAATCTCTATCCCTCTATTATATCTTAGTCTTAGTGCTATAGTCAGTTATGTGATGAGCAGTAAAGAGCCTCTTTATTCACAGGGGCACATCGCAGCTCCGTCAGGTTTGTTGTTGTTATTGTTGTTGTGATCCTGATGGAAGTGCATGAAATGTGTGTCTTGTTTCAGAGGTCTATTTTCTGCCGGCTGCAGCCTCCCCGTGTGCAGGGCACCTTGCTCGGATTTCACACTGAGGTCAACCAGATGAAAATAAACCCATGTATTAGAACCGGAGGGGAGGCAGAGGTAAACAGAGAGGGAAGGTGCGGTGAGACATGCAATGATGCACTCTGGAAATGTGTATAATATTGGTCTTTTTATATAAATATCGTAAATAGTGTTATTATGTGTTTGCAACGTTATGGAGTTTTCTCTGTGATAATAAAAAGAAAGGGTGCAAAACCTGTAATAAAATCGATTAAACTTCGGAGATCTGACTAATTTCCCCTTTGGTTCTTTCCAAAAACAACATCGTGAGAGTAAAGGTGAGTGGAATAGAATAAACTATTTATCTATACCAAAGTAAACTGCACTGTGTGGAAGCTGGCCCGAGCTGCTCCTATATCAGAGTTTAGTTTAACATTAGCTGCTTCTCTTTATACGATTCTAGAAAGTTTAAACTCCATCACACTCGACTAATTCTCGGACTAATTAGCTGGACAAAAAAAAAAAAATGCTGCATCTGTCAACTGCACGGCCAATTATGAAATCTAAAAAGGGAACAAATCCAAGAGATTTGCGTCATTTCCCAGGCAAGTAACCCCCTTAAGAACACACTCTTTTGTGGGTGAGACGTCCCACCCACAAAAGAGTGTGAGAGGCCTGTGGTGGCTCTGGTGCCGCGGTCAGTGAGGGGGCATGTGGGCTCGCATCGCAGTAAAGTGAACTCAATGGAGCCACTACAGTGTGGTAAAAGCACTCATCCCTTCAAATTACCTCCATGTTTGCGTGCGCTATGGAGTGTGTGGGTGCCGGACAGCGAGTCCATTAGGCGTTGTTTGTTGTCATGATGAAAAGAGCGCCGTCGCACACGAGCCTCGTCTCGTGTAAGTGAGAGTAAATTGGGACACAAAAGGCATCTGATCTCTGGCTCGCACGGAGAACACACAGCCTCGGCCCGAGAGTGTGCGTTTGCCCTTTGCGGCGACAATGAAGTGAATTGTCGCTGATTCGGTCCCAAAGCTTCGGAGGATTATTAAAAGGCATGAAGGCAGGAACATGCCTTTGGCATCTTTGCCTTTGGCATCTTTGCAGCACTGTTACCGTGACAACCCATTGTTTTATCCTTTTATTAATAAATCAGTAAGAGGAAACACGGAATTAATGTTGTGTCTTAAATAATATATGATCTTCCTGGTGGGGAAAGGGCACGAATCCGACACGCGTATACGTATATGCTGGCATTCATTTCCCCCTGGGCATCGGTATCAATGTACGCGGGGAAAACTTTCAATATCTTCGCCGCTTTCTTCTATACCTGTGCATAATGTGACATAATGACAAACCCCAGCAAAGAGCTGGTGGAGACGGGAATAAAACAGCTAACCATGGTAGCTAAATGAATGCTACTTGAAACCAAACTGACCTCTACGAGTATACTTACTGGTATTTGGAGCAGGTCGAGTTGGCCATAGATGGGTCCAATGGGTGGAAGGTGACAGGAGGACTGTGCTGGGCAGTCGTCAGGAAACCGATGGCCAGCAGACTCAAGCTCAAACATGTCCCTGTCCAAAGAATCAGAACACATAACATGCAAGAAATGACCGCCGGGGTCCTCGGATGTCACGACCCGATGTGGACATTTTGAATGACTGACCTATGATGCTGCCCAAGGTGAGCTTCCTGCGCCCCACTCTCTCCACCAGCCACACGCCCAGCAGGGTGAACAGGAAGTTGGTGAGGGTGGCGAGTCCGGCCAGCCAGATCGCCAGCCTGTCGTCCCGCACCCCTGACATCTGCAGGATGGTGGCGCTGTAGTACCTGTGGCGCACAAAGACAGAAGGAAATGAATGAGGGGGTTAAAACGATGATTTGTCCAGTCCAGTACACCAGATAAACAGCCAAAGACTAGCAAAATAAAAAGGATCATTCTGGTTTATCACAACGTGGCAATTGAGACCATAAACTCATGTTTACAATGTTTACGAAGGTAAAAAAAATCTGTATCACTTCTTCCGTATCCATTCGGATAACATTAATATGTTTGCAGTAATAACACACAGGTCTCAAAACGATATTCTGAAAAATGAATCTTGAGAGCCGAACACTCATCCACCAATCACAGCCTCTCTACTGGAGCACCAGCCACTCATGTAGAAACAGTTAGCAATGAGCTATAAATAGTCTCTCACCAGTCACTTTCAATGGCTCTTACCCCCCCGGTCTCATACAGAATAATTATACTTGCACCATGTTGCTCCACGTAGGCAGATTACCGCCAATCATCATCAACCAGGCTCAAACCAGACTGTGGTCAACAGCTGCATGGCGTCCATTTCCAACTTCAATTATGATATTGTGTAATAAAAGAGGCACAAAAACATAATGGCTGCACAAAGGCATACACCTACGAGGACTCTGTTCAGGGTGATAAAAAGTTACAGACGGCTTTATTATCCATGTGCGAACTTATACATGGATCAGAAAATGCTTGTGCTGAAGGGACACACACACAGACACAAATACATGCACGCGGACAAACTCAAAAATACACACACAAACACACACAGAAGAAATGAGTTGATTTTGGAGCAGCAGCGGGAGTAAAAGCACTATTTCTGTTCTCAGCAGTGCAGCCTGCTGTGTTCCATCTCCAGCCCTGCATCTTACTGATTACAGCACACGCAAGCACAGACACACACACACACACACACACACACACACACACACACACACACACACACACACACACACACACACACACACTTTAAAATACTGTGAGTAAAAGCCTACAAAAACAACAAATTTTTCTGACCACTGCGCCAAGAACATTTTGTGTTAAAAGCATCTTAAATATCACTTAAAAAGCCCCCAAAAGGACACTCAAGGGGTGCCTGTCTAAATCCTGATAACTATATATATCCATCCTCTGCACCCCCCCGCTACTCGGAGTCCTCCTAAGAAAAAGTGTGAAGTTGTTTTTCTAGTAACAGGCGAATGAATTTGCTGGTAGCCAGACAAAAGACGGCCTTGGAAAAAGATTTATGCAGTGTAATTTCTGCATGTGCCGATTCCTTGTGTCTCCTCGCAGATCTGCGGAGAGCATCAGGTTTGCTTACGAGCTTGGCTAATTTTTTTTGTTTTGTTTTTGTTGCTCGTCATCTCACAGCGCAGAGGGAGAAACTGTTGGAGGCAAGCGGATGTTTTGGAACAAGAGATCAATGCATAAAGGAGCGCTGCTGCTCAGTAGTCTCATGGAAATTCTCCCCCCAGACGAGAATGCATCATTTTAATGGGTACACACAGAACATTGTGCTTCAGAAAGTGCTCCGTATTTATTTTGGCATGTCGTTAAAATTCTTCAGGATGGCATATTGTTCATTTCTGTCAGTTTTGTTTGTATTTTTCTGCTCGAAAATATGCACTTTAATGACTTGTATATATTTGTGAATGACAATGACTGACAATGAAGTGTGTTTTATGTTGAAAACGCATTTTAATTGAAGTGGCATAAACTGTCAATAAGTCAGTTTATGTCACTTTTGCGTAATTAGTTTTTTGTTTTGTATTTTTCGTCATGATATTCATCCTATTCTCAATCTTTGTTTGTTTATTTTTTGCGGAGCTGCAAGCCTAAATGGGACAGGTTTAAACTGTCACCCTTGATAGAAAGCGACACCTCTCAGTCTGAAACACCCACTACTCGCAAAGTGACAAGAAACCCTCGTAGGCAGTCAAACAGCACCATCTGATATAATGTCCAAAAATATATTAAAAAAAGATATATATTCTTAGTCATTTTTGATCTTCTAAGACATATAGCAGACTTTCTCAATAAAAGAATAATAAAAAAAACTATTCATAACTACTGAGAGTGGGAGAGAATGTAAGGTTATTAAACAGTAACAATTGAGTTCACAATGGAAACTGGCTTTAATAAGAGCGTGTCTGAGGGGGGGTCAGAGGTGAGTCAGGACTGGATTTAGTCCAATTACCTGGACCTCTGGGAGCCAGCAGTGATTTCATAAACTGCACCGAGTGGAAGAAAATGCTACAATTACGCATCAACTCTGAGGTTAAACTGAAGAGAACAACCCATATTATTGAGGAAATTATCTAACACTAATTCCATCAAGATCCAGGTTGGTTTCATAAAAAAATAAAATAATGATGATTTCCCCAAATAATTACCTTACCGTTGAAGCATATTAAATAGTGTTCGTGAGTTCAGTTCAGCTGTGTTTGGTTGGAATTAATATCTGAGAGTCAAATGCACTGTAGGGCCTGGTCCCACCAGGACTGGAAACTGTGAAAAGTTTGCGGAATAAATCCATTTCAATTGAGTCACTGCTGTCAGTAAAAAATGTTCCTCAACAGAGCAATGGTTTGGGGAGGGTTATGAGACTGGAATCGATGGAACAAATACGTCTTTTGAATAAACTACTATAACAAGTTGTCTCGTTAGCGACCCAGTTAAGCTAACCGACCGTTAGCAAACTCGGTAACTTCGCCAACTTCTTATGGGAGGTAATGGTGTGAAATGGTGAACAAAAACAGAACAGTAGAGAGAAAGTAGACTGGCTAGCGAGTCAGCAGTTAGCTCGCTAGCCACCAACTAGCCCTGCGAGCGGCCTAGTAGCTACGTCATCAAGCCTGCGGCCCCCACCAACTGAATAAGAACACCTATTATTGAGAGCCATTTACAGCGAGAAGAATAAGCTTTCAATCCTCGTTCGGCATCATTACACACACAGCCGATGACAACATGCCCAAAGACCAAACCACAGTGCGATGATTATCAGAAGTATTGAAGTTGTTTTAGTTTGACCTCCATTAAGTCATCATCTTCCTCTGTATAGATAAAAAGCATACATCAGAGGAGGCTGAGGGGAGTCACACACACACACACACACACACACACACACACACACAAACACAAACACAAACAAACCACCGTTCTTTACATAAGACACCCTGCGGAGTGTCGGTGCGAAGCAAACACGGGAAGGTGTGATCTGGCCCCGACCCCGTTCTGAAAATGGAAACATGGATCCACACGCTTCCATTCCAAACCTCTCATTCGGCGCATTAATGGAGAGTGAGGACGCGGACGTCAGCCGTGGGGGGGAAAGACAGATGCAGCGGGAAAGAGAGAATACACATTTCATGGGTATGTTTATGTGCTTCGTTCTTGTAATTGCATGTCACCAACTTGTCAGGTCGTCATTTACACCCATCACCAGCTAAAAGTGGAATAAATCCAATCCCTGAAAGTAGACTCCGGCAAATATATTGCAGTTTCTTTTTGGAGAAGTCTCACTCAATTTCTTTCGACCAGTATCTACTGTCCACTTCCACTGACTACAGGCCTGACTGCCGTTTCTCAATGAGCTAATTTAAGTAGATAATTGCCATTTTTCCACTCGACTCCATCTCCCTCTTGCATTTGATCGCTCCCCGCTGTTCTTAGCCCATTTCAAATGGGCGGTGATGAGAGGACGCCGCTGACTCACGGTTGACATTTACTGACACATTACTGGATGCTCTTGGAGGCTGCTGACTCTTGGGAGTTCACAACATGTGGTCCTAAAGGGCCAGCGCTGGTGGCTTCGCTTTTTTTTCCCGCTACAAATCACACATTTCTGCAAACCATTTGCAAAGTATTTCCAAGTTTCGAGTCTGCTTTGCCACCTTTTAGACAGAGACTGTTTTCAGGTAATTCCAGGAGGACCCACACAGGGGGGAAAAAAAAGATCCCAAAATGTTGAAATGTTGCAGAAAGCATAGCTGAGGCTTTAGGCCGTAGAAAGTGTGTGACTTTGATACCAGAGGTTCGTCTGCAAAAAGTCGAACCTCGGGTTTAGTTGCTTAAATGTAACTACACCTTTAGAGAGAGCAGACCAGACAAAGCTCATATCAGTTACTTTTGGAATTTTACATAGGTCCTTTAGGAAGCCCTTTTGTTTAGTTATCATTGCTATGACGTCAGGTAATCAAACCTGGAAGGTAAACAATGAGTCTGTATTAAAATGCCATGCTGCATTATTTGTGATTCATGTGCCGAAACCTGCAAAACGACTCATACGGTACTTGAAAAAAATAAAAAAAGCGAAAAAACGAACAAAAAAAGGGTCATGACGCTGCTGGAGCCGTTGATGATGACAAATCTATGCGTGTGTGGGAGAGAGAACTAAAGGGAAGGTTTCCCTCGCCTGGAAGACAGAACGCTCTAACAGAGTGCCACCTATTGACGGAGCGCTGATCTCATTATGAAACTTAACAGTATAGATTTAGAGGAAAGGCTCCACAGTAAGGCAACGAAGAGAGGGAGAGGGAGATTGAGCGAGCAAACAAGTGTAAGTGTAAGTGTGTGTTAGTGTGCAAGCAGTGAGTGAGTGGGTGCGAATGAACGAGCGAGTGACCGACTCACTGAGTAAGAGACTAAGTGACGAGGTGTGAGAGAAGAGAAACAGAAGGAGGCTAGGGGGAGGGAAAGAGAGCAGGAAGTGAGTGAGAAAAGGATGGAAAGGTGAGAGGAAAAAGGAATGGTTGGAGAATATAGAGAAGGAGGGATGTGGGTGTTAAAACAAGAACAAATGGACAGACAGGAAAAGATGTCTGGAGAGACAGAAAGACAGACAGATTCTCATGGGAACTGGCCTATTTTTCAAATGAATGCATACGAACACGGAGCTGCATCACATTGATGCCTTGGAACAAAAACGATTAGCCCAAATAGGTGCACTGCAGATTGGATGTTCTGATTCAGAACCACATCTATGGTCCATCCACACAAGTGTTTTTATTTATTCTTCCTAAATAAACCTCTTCTCAGGACTGTGTGTGTACAACTCTGTTTGCTTCGTTGCACCTGTTAGGGTGCAACAAATTACAGTTTAAAAGGCCTGATCGTGTAAGCATGTAAAACAGAAAACTTTGCATGTAAATTATGTTAATTTCCGCGACAAATTCAATTTCGGTGAATTTACTCTCCGTTTGAAGTCGCATGGTATGACGTAAAATTGAGTATGTAGTGCGCTTCAACTGTATCCAAGATACGCCCTGATGTATACTACATTAGCAAGACTTTCTGAGCTTTCTGAGCTTACTGGACAGCCCCGAAATGCATTGCAATGGTCAAAATAATTAACCTGTTGGATAATTTCAGAACTTTCGAAAGACGGCAAGAGAGATTAAGGTCCAGCTAACAGGAAAAAGATGTGAGAGCTAACATATATTGCACGTCTGCTCAGGCTGAAGTTAGGCAAAGGCAACAGGCCTTTTTTTTTCTTCTTCACACATCACACATTTTGAGCACAGGTGTGACTGATAACACTAACGAGGGCTCTGTTCCGTTCAATTGGCCCCCAGTGAGAGTGACAGTGAGCCAGCGGGCACAATACCGGGAGCCCGAAATGGAATTCAGCCACCATTAATTGGATTATTTACACCTGTGCGTTTCCTACCGCGACAGGTCGAAAATAGGTTTGTTCAAGATGAACTGCGCCTCGCCTGTAAAGTAGACGAGAGCAGGCGGTAGCATCAGGGGGCGTTGACAAAAAACTGCGGTCAAGTCGAACAGTTTTCAGCCGCCTTTAAAGAATATACAGGAAGTCACAGAAAAAGTTACTTCCTGTTAGTTCCGATCTGTAGGCTACTTGCAGTTTACAGACCTCGTTCATTCATGTGTTTATAAATATATATTTATGTAGAAATGTGCGTGTATCTGTATTGTATGCTATCCTTTGTTCTTTTTATGTCTGCCTGTGAAATACATTACTACTCGTTTTGATATGTGTTGTATAAATAAGCTTTATTATTATCAACCACACAAGATATGTCTTTAGATTAAACATCAGACTAACAGCCAACAATCGAGCATTAAGTATTACAACAACACAGAAAAATAGGATTTTCTACAAAACGTGGCGTTTGTTGTCAAATCTAAGAGCCAATCAGCTCTTGGATGGGCCGACAGCCAGGCGTTTCCCATTATGCATTGGGTCATGCAGTCGGTGGAGAGCTACTGCGGCGCCTGGCTCTAAAAACTGCGGCCGCCTCGGTCTCGTGAGGTCATCGTTGACCACGTGTGCACGTGACTTGTCAGAGCAAGTTGGGATCAAGTCGGACACAAATCTAACCGGCATGCATTGTGCGGCGAACGCCCGGTGATCGATTCTACGCAGGACTGGCTCATCTCGAACAAACCTAAAGTCTCCAGGAAAACGACGACAGAAGGTGTGAGTTGCCCCGCCCTAACGGGTGCAACCTAAACTAACAGAACTAACAAAGGACTGAGGGAGACAGCGTGCACACGCCCGAGTCCTGAGAAGATGTCTAATCAGGAAGCACAAGTGAAAACACCTGTGTGGGTGAGTATATATAAAATGACTCCAAATGAGCATTGGCCTATCAGACGTTTTGCTATGAGTTCTCCTTGTTATACATGGCTCCCTGGGCTGCACGAGCCTTCTGCTAAAATGTGTACTATATGCGGCTTAAATGCCGCTCCATTTAAAGAATAAGCATGCTTCACAAATGACATCTTGCTATTAAGCAAATGAGATGTTTGTGCTGAAGGGAGGGGTGGATGTGTTTGTGTGCATTTGATTAGAGGAGGAAATTAGAATAGTTCTCGTTATAGAGGATCTCGCTACGGCTCCATTGGAGACAGTGGAGGAGGTTGGCATGATTAAGCTGCTTATGAAGAACACACACACACACACACACACACACACACACACACACACACACACACACACACACACACACACACACACACACACACACACACACACACAACCGAGTGGGCTCTGCCAGCTACTTGCGGTCTTGCCAGCAGAGTGACCATGTAAAAACTGGTGTTTTGTGACATTTCCAACATGACATTTGTCTGTGGGACCATCTGTGAGGGCCAACTGGCCTGTGTCAACGACAAAACACCCAACTGCCCACTGACAACAACTCGCACTCATATCATATTCTATCAGATTATCACCTTTGTTTATCATACAATAGATACTTAGTATAAAACACCACACTGTTTGGTTTCTCAAGGCATCTGTCGGATTTCTTTTATTTTCTATTCTTTCTTTTTTATTATAGAATATAATTAATAACGTGTCACAAGTGGAATGAACAGACAGTAGCAGTGTTTCCATTAATAAACAAAAAGAAAAAGAAATGCAAATTAGGCGTGTCTCCATTGTATAGATTGGAGCAAATAATCGACAGCGTGGTTTGGTCAGAAGTTGGCGCTATATCTCTCGCTCACCTAATCATCTTATTCTGTGCACCTGTTAGTCACACCCACCTCGTTAGCTCAATCACTCTCACCTGCCCACTCTGCTGCGCCTACTCCCTTTGGTATTTAAACCCCAGCCTCACACACACTCACTGCCACATCGTTCTCCGCATTATGCCAGACTTTCCCGTGTTTACTCTCTGACTGGTTTCCCGTTTCCGACCCTGCCTGTTTGGACTTCTCCACCTTGCCTCTGCGCCGGAAAACGACTCAGTCTTCTCTCCCCAAACACGAGATTCTCGCCTTGCCTCTGTCCCGGTAAATCGCCATTGCGTTCCACCGACTTCTCCACGAGAGCTGATCCGAGACTGTTAGCCTGTGTGTCTTCTGCCTGGAATAAAGCTTCGTTCACTATTCCATGTCGTACTGCTTCTGGGTCCTTACCATACCCGTTACAACACATGGATGTAATCAGCCAGTAAACAGAGTAGAAGGCACAAAACAAGTCGCCATGGCCATCTGACTAATCTACAAGAGGTAAATGGATCGATGGCTTCAGGAATATGTTTCAACTGGTCAAGTTTGAAGTGTCCTTTCATGTCAGCTAGTATTGGCCATGTGTCGTGCTGTGTGGAAACGAAGACGAGCATTCGCACGGTATGAGTAACCCGAAAAGATGCCGACAGAAGAAACAGTTGATCAGTCAACGTTCACTGTCTGAATTTATTAGTTAGTCCGTTTCCGTAATCCATTTAGCGCATCAACTGCTTTTGGACAAAGCCAAAACCACCTCAAGCGAGTAGAAAAGCTTTTTTTTAATTTTCTTTAATTTTAATTTTTTTTTATGCGATACATTGAAAAATGTGTATCAAAATACGCAAATGGAAACAGGTCGTGGTTCCAGGCACTACTTGTTTTACAATGTTAGCCAACTACATTCCAGGCGTGATGCTGTCTGTAAAGAAGGAGGTACAAAAGGTACTTCCAACGGAAGTAAAAAAAATGTCATCTGGACCACAGATATATATAACCAAAATATATATGCTGACTATCTCCTGCAGAGCTGGGCGAGGGATACATACCTGGACTTTTTGTCCAAATACTCCACAAGTTGACTGCAGCTATATGCAGCCTCATAATTTATTACTCTCGCATGACAGGAATACATTTCTCTCAAATTATGCATTGTTACAGAATGTACCAAAGGAACAGCAAAAACAAACACAACTGAAAGAACACAGGGTTTTTTCTAACTGTTCCTTGTCCCTTTTTCTGTCTTCCTACATAAATCTATCTCACCCTCCCTCTGCCTGTCATCCGCCCTGATCCCCCTCCACACTTCCCTCCGCTTCATCACCATCAATGTCATCTCTCCTGCCGCCTTCTTCTTCTTTCCTCTGTCCTACCCTATCTGTCTCTTTCCCCCCCTTCCTGCTCAATTCGTCTGTCTCCGTCCTCTCTCCCCTCTTTACCCCGCCGCTTTGTCAACACAGTCCGCTGACCCGCCCTGACGAGATCCGAACAAACACGCAGCGGTCCCCACCAGCCCACGTTGACCTTTACATGCCAGATTATGTGGCTAATTCAATCAAAATGATGCAGTGGCTAATGGGGAGGGGTGCTATCTAATTGACCCACTGCTGTACCACATTATTCCACATTTGCAAGGGAACAACGGAGTGGGAAAGGTGGAGGAATCGGAAGAAAAATGGCTGTGAATGAAGCGCTATCACAGGATGCATCCATCTCTTTTATCTATCCATGTAATCTATAAACCCATCCATCCTTTCATCCATTGGCAGGCAGTCAGGCGGAGAGGCATTCAGGGACACCGACTCATGCTGGCAGAAAGACAAGCAGACCAGACACACCGCCTGACACTTCTCTGGTTCCTGAGAGATGTATTATTGACAAATACATCTCTCATCACAGGCTTCCGCTGACCTGTGTGTGTGTGTGTGTGTGTGTGTGTGTGTAGGGAAGGGAGGGACCTAATAGTGTTAGGTGTGTGGCCATGTGCATATACTCGCATACCTGTCATGATATTCTGCAGTGTTCAGTTCAGGTCATGTCTGTGGTCACAAAAACAAGCCCCTTAGCCACTGTTCCTTTTCATAATTAAGCACATATATCAAACATACCATATACTATAATATATTTATAGCATCTTTTCTAGCCAGGCGTGGCTTTATTGATTTTTATGGGAAAATGCTATTGGATGGAATGCCATTGCTGTTGAAGTTTTCTCACTTTGACTCGGCACTGATCTACCGTTTATCTCGACTGACTTTTTAAACGTCACCATCATTGTGGACTTTATTTAGCATGTTCTGCATGTTCTCTTCGGCCCAGATGTCAAGCAAACATCGGCTTCCCGCTCATGTTAAACTGTCGTTTACTGGTTTCCATCTCATCAAATGCCCGTGCACCCAGCCCATGGGTTTGATTAAAAACTGACTAAATGTTGGCTTGTGAAAGTTTATATTGAATACAAAATGTTGAGTTTAGTGCAGGGAGGGCTAAAATTCTGTTTTCCTTACTTGGTTGTGACCTCACTACCCTGCAAGATCCATCTTAAATCATGTTTTATAGTAATTTCATGGTCAAAACTTTGATCTTTTCATCTTGGTGGTTAAAAAAAGACCTTCATATGTAGATGTAAACTGCACCATCTTACATTGGTTTAATAAACTGCTCTTTCCTGCTGCTTTAGACCAAGTCTGTTCTCTAAAAATTATACCGAAAGACTATATCTGTAACTAATACGAGAGTCATTTCACCCACCTGTCTGCTAATTACTTGTAATTGGGTCCAGTGGTTGTGTATTTTACTGGAATATCGAAGCTGAACCAAGGGTTTGGATGAAGTGTTTCTAGACCGGTCTACATAAATGCATGTGATTAGACAGCACACTGCCACCGCTGAGGAAAGTCATTTGCATGCGAGTATGGGACGTGGACCTGCACCAAGTATGCAGCTGAACAATCACTGTCGTCGTCTTTGAGCGAGTTTGTTGTCAATTGTGGTGGAAACGAGTGACTTGATCAACTTTGACTGTTTAATTTGGATGAGCATGTTGTGTATGAGAAGAGGAAAGAAAGAAAGAAAGAAAGAAAGGAGCTCACTAGGGACACCATGTGATGAGCGACCACAGTGGATTCACACCTCTCCCATGAAAGTGGAGTGGCTCCATCTCACCCCGGCTCCACTTTCAGCCTCTCCGTCACAATTTGCTCTTTCTGACAGTCTGACAGTTCTCCGTCTTTCTGTGCACCTCAGACACCCAATTAAATGCATGTATGAACTACGAAACAGGGATCAAGAATAAAAAAAGTATATAAAAAAAGACTGAACGTTAGACCCCGGCCAAACTTTGTTACAAATTCCTGTGAGATCACGGTGACATATCAAGAGTCCTCTCAGTTATCTGCAAGTGTATTAGACAGACTGGGATTCAGACAAGCGTACGTTTCTCAGAACTATATTAAATGGCTTGTTAGTTGGACACGGTTTTATGGGTTGAGTTGGCAGTTTGAATCTAACTTCAGTTTCCCTGATTCCATTGCTGACGACCAGAGGACACAGGACTTCAAAAGGAACAATGTGTAAATATGAACTCAAATGCTCCCTTTGTGTGAGCATATTTGACTCAGAGAAAAAATAAAATCTGTGAACTCCATCAGTCCGTTCCTGTCAAGTTCCCGACTGGAGAGAATGGACTGTTGGAGCAGAGTGACAGACAACATGTGCTTGCTAGTTTCGAATTACAATTATATTGTTATTTCTTTTGTTGTTGCCGGTCTGCCAGTTTACTCTCACTGCCCTTTTTCCTGAGCGCAGCCAGCCCAGTGGTTTAATCAGGAAAAGCAGCTGGGGACTGGGAGAGCGGGGCTCGTCTCTAAGCCCGTCTGATTTACCGGCTCCCCAGACCTCCTTCATACCTCACCGGCTAATAGAGCTAGCCTGGCAGCTTCACACGGGAACAAAAAGGCAGGTGGCAAACAGACGGGCTGGCAAAGTATACAGAGGCAAGAAGCACGCGGGGTGAGCGACAATGCTGAAGAAAAAAAAGCCAGAGCGCTGTCCATAATAACAAAAGCCTTCAGCGCAGACATGGATCACAGAAATCAAATTACTACCATGCTGTAAGAATTGTAAGACTTTAAAAGGGCCTGGTGTGTTATTTCCCCCTCGTCTGGTTGACCAGACACTCTCAAAGATCGTGTCTAGAATAGGTCCCCCCCCAGAATACTCTGAACATGCTTAAAAGTAGTATGTGGTGTAAAAGTCCCCTGCCCTGCACACCTGTAGGTTCTCCTTTTTATCAGCCTGGGTCAACTCTTCAAATGTCTGGCGAGTCCGTCTGCTGGTTCAAGCCTGTATTGATTACAAAGCTCCCTCAGGAGGACCTGGCCGGTCTCAGCTGTTTGCATTGTGATCCGGATCCTGGCTCCACACAATATTACCGTGACGTGATGACGTTTGGTCTGAAAGGTTTTGATCATTTTTCTTGTGGATCGCAGTACCGAATTGCACAACTTGAGTCCCATATCTTTCATACAGCTGGAGACAAAAACACAAACAGAAACAACAGTAACGTCTGAAATGAACACATCCTGGATGATTGACGTAACAGAAAGACCTTAACCCCTCGAGTAAATGCAGCCTGGATAAAACTCACTGCACAAACCACCTCCACAGTCCTGTTAAAGGCCACATCCATGGTCCGCCTGCACAGGTGTTTTCACTCTTTTCCCCCCGACTGAACTTGTCTGAACCATCAACATCATAAGACAACTCCTGACAGTTGTTTGTCTGCAGAGTGTGTCATGTGAGAGTTAGAAATAGTGTGCATTATCAATATAACACGACAGTATGTACTCTAAACTTGGGTCTTTGGCTGAGGTGTGGCGTCCGTGTTTTGCTTGGTTTTCAGACACTTCTGTATCATATTCCGTAAATATTTGCGCTTCCAATCGTAATTATGAATTGGTAGTTAATGTAAAATATATTTATAAGTGTGAAACTTATTTTTCGTAATATTTGTTAATATAATACTTATATGTTACATTGCATTTGGGGACCTCACGTAATTATCAGGGAATATCTCCTAACTGTCAATCTATGGCCAAGTTATAATTTGAAGACACCTGTGTAGGCGTGCAGTTCTCTTAAAGAACTAGAAAAGTTGCAGATCTCTGACAGGTGTGTCTGCAGCGCCCACAGCTTTAATGTATGATTGCATGAACTCAACCCACCATTGGCTAACCACCGTCTAGACACCAATGGGCTGTAAGACGCCGTAAAACACACTTCAAACTCAAAAACAAGTGACGATGAATGCAGGCAATCATTGGCTGTTATTTATATAAAAGGTATAAAAGGTGTTCAGAGAAAGTGCGAGCCACTGCACTCCAGCCAAAAAAATGGTGCAAAAGCAACCTCAAGCTGAGACATTTATCCTTAAGAATTGATTGTAAACAGGATTAGGTCCTTAATAACGTAATTATCCCCAAAGGAAGCCACAGTGAGTGTTTTTGCAACCGAAAAGGGCAGTCAGATTTCAATTTGTAGAACCTGAGACACATTTTAATGCCAGGTGACAAACATCACGCAATCTAGACACCATCTTGATCAAAGCTGCATTAATGCGTCGTGTAAAATGGGTCACCGCTGACACAAATAAACCAGCAGGCAGACCTTTTCAGGAAGACTGGCAGACTGGCAGACACACAAGTCGGAGAGACGGAAAGGCGGATAGGGAAAGTTGTGACAGATTAAGTTTGTCCCCTGTGCTGTTCATACTGTTGGCAACAGGACACGGAGATGAATATACAGTAAGAGAGACAGACATCCAGTGAAACATATTTATAGAGATGTGTGACCGATTTGTGTGTCACCTCCGCTAACCACAGCTGAATTTCACACCTATGCAAACGTCATATACAATACACACACACACACTTCACACATACACACACGGTGCACATGCGCAGACCCCAAAGTCCACAGTCTCATGTTTCTCGCGTGCGGACTCGCACACAAACACGGGCCGCACAAGCACGCACTCATCCTGTCGCTCCCACCTCCGACGGTTGCTAAGCAACAGCAAATATCCACAGATTGTTTACAGAGCAAGTAATATAGTACATCTCAAAGGGGAGAGGAGACAGAGACAGATGACACAATCTCCTCGGATGGAAAGATAAAAAGAATAAAAGGGGAAAGGTGGTCCGTCCCCTTCGCAGGCAAGTGTGCAGTGATGCAACGAGGCTACTGGTCCCCGGTGTGTCGTGTGTTATGAAAGATGAAAGAAATGTTTTAGGATTTAATACTGTGCTGCTAATCCAACTACATCTGTCAAGATCCCTCTTGTGTTGAAAGGGACGGCTGGTGACACACAGATTCATTGCCATGTATCATCCTTGTTTTGGTTAACCCTGAGGGCCAAAGAGATGAAAACACATTTGAACTTTTCCTTTTCAATGGCAATATGATGCTGTGAAAGGACAGAGTCTCCAGTATGATCGAAGAAGATGACAAGTGGCAAAGTCACACAGCCGAAGTGGCACGTGTACGTTTTTTTTTTTTTATGTTAAGTATGTTTCAATAGACTACTATTGCCAAAGTTTTGATATGTACTTGATGGTTATGCTTCCGTTACCAGGTGTTCAGGCTGAAAACATCGTTGCTTATAGCTACTATGAGTAACTTTCATTTTGTCTTGATTTTGGCAAAAGCATTAGTGTTTCCGAGCACCAGAGTCCCTTTAAGAAAACTTCTAATTTGACTGCGGCAGGGTGACAGTCTACCCCGCTCAGTCCTGGTTCTGACAAGCATTAGGAATAACTGTATAGAAACAGCCTTTCTTCTCGCTGATGGTCTCATTTACTTGTGTAGGTCATATCGAGGCATCAGCATTAAATTGAGACTGTTTCATAACCAGTTAAGAGCTCCCCACAGTAACTTTTAGGTACAGATGAAACAACGGACCACATTCCAGTTAGGTGGATTTGAGAAACAGATGCTAAATAGGACACTACATAGCAGTTTTTCAAGATTCATGGCAACAATAATCTACCAATTACAGGGCTGCGTATTTACAGACAGTGATGTTTTCTGTCTGAACAAGGCATGACTTTGAGTGTCACCGAATTTAATTTGGTCTGAATTGTAGCGGAAACAATTTCTTGCTACTGCTTTCCATTTTCATTTGCAGTCAAGCTAGGTGCACGCCATTTGGAAGTTAGCCAGCGTTTATAGGCAAAAGGATTCACTGGTAGCTAAACCCGTCCCTCCAGGTAAGTAATTTGAGCAACAATTTCCATTTCATTGGTTTTCCAAAATGAGATTAAATACCTAAACGTGATCTTCAGCACAGTATGCCACAGGTAGGCGTTCTATCTCTGCCCTTCAGTTATTTAACATCCGTAGCTAAATTCTCACTCCCTCATTGTCTGTTGGTCTTGGTGAGGTTTCTCTGGTGCGACCCCATGTTTGAGTGAACAGAACTAAATCAGAAAATGTACGACAATTCTTGCAACAGGCTTGTTGCGCATTTATCCTCAATCAACAGCCCTCTCCAACTGCACTGAATTGTGGCACTGAGCGTTTATCTGTCTGGGTACATAGTGCAGTTAATTGGTCCACTCGCATAGCACCTGAGCAGTTATTTGGCTGGTCTGACATCAAGGCAGGACTTCAAAAGCTTTACTTCAAAAGGGAGGATGTGTAGTGTGCTAAGACTTCACTTACTAGTCGACTGATACTAAGATAGAGATTTGACTTCTAAACAGCTGCATACTTCATAACTGTCTCATTGTGCCTCTCATTATACACTGATCATTGGGGGACTCTGTATGGTTTTGAAAAGTATGTTGTCATGACCCGACCTGGAGAATAACTCGGACCTCTGCTGGTTTCACTCACATGACCGTGTTGATTCCCGAAAGCTGCTGGAACATCTGAAGACCGCAGCCCACCAGGAGGGCTCGCCGAGTGGGGGGGTAGGTCAGCATCCTCCAAATCACAGGGCCTTCTGCAGACACAAGCAAAGGCGCAGCAGAAAGTCATTTTAAAACCAAGCATGTCTTCACTGCAAAAATGACACGGAGGCCCGAACAGAGTTTCACTACAAAACCAGCTAACCACCATAACAAGAACCAAACCGCTGATTCTAACAAGAACAGAATAGTGTTGATGTTTCTGATTTCTGAGTCTAAAACGCGTGCTAATATTTTTTGCTACTCTCATGTCGGTACTTTAAATACTATGCTCCCACCAGAAGCTGCTTATCTTAGCACAAGGTTCCAGGAGGACACTGCTCCTTGCCAAGAAATATTCTAGCACATAGCCTCTCATAAAACCTTAACTTGTTGCTTTGACACTTTTTTGTTTGTACGGATTAAACAAATGAGATATGATATGTTGATTGGTGAGCTTTAGAGGGGCTCGTAGGTGGATTTTGTTCCCTTCAGACGGAGCAGGGCGAGCCGTTTCTCCCTTTCATTCCAGTCTTTGTGCTAAGCTAAACTAAGCTAAGCTAAGATAAGCTAAGCGGCTGCTGGCGGTACCTCGATATTTAGTGTACAGACATCAGACAAGTGGTATCGATTTTCTCATCAAACTCTGGGATTGAAAGGAAATGAGCATCTTTCCCACAACGTTGAACAATTTATTTCACACAAGTAAAAACACATTTACTTTAGTGGGATTATCAAGAAACACCAACATGTCCAGTATGGTTACATTTTCAAAGTACATGCAGAGAAATCACATATTGGAAGACCGAGGTCGGAGCCTCCGTGACAGCAACCATCTGCCCTCCTGACATTTCTTTGCACAAGTCACAGAGGCTTCGTTAGCTCCAGGGATGCTGCGGTGTTACTTTGACCTCTGACCTCCCCTATGGTGGTGCTGGAAAAAGTGTAAAAAGAAATGTCTCTCTTGAGGATCAGCAAAGCACTGTAGCTGCCTTTTTTATTTCTCTCCTATTTTTCAGATGGTGGATATCTCAGTTTTGGATAAAACTAATATTTGAGTCCCAATTGGCTCAGCAACAGAGCGCAAACTGTGATCTCCAGTGCACGCACACGCACGCACACACACACACAGACACACACACACACACACACACAGAGACCCCTCCTCGGGGAGGAGAGGTCTTAATGGGATGAGAGAGCGGCTGGACAGGCACGAAGCTGTCGGATAAAGAGGGAGACGCACACGGTGCCGAGGGATCAGACAAACAAGCCTGAACACACACAGGGAAGAACAGGTAGGATTTTGTGCCACTGTGTGACTGTGCAAACACACAGCACATACAAACGTATCATAAAATAAGGCTGATGAGCCTGCACATATGAAATGACACGCACGCACGCACGGCACACACACACACACACACACACACACACACAAGCTGATTATTTGGGAGCAGCTGTGTGTGGGAGGACTCTGGACCAGTGAACATCTCCTTTAGCAGTTTGACAAGCCGACCAGAGTCTGTAAAGGAGGCTCCCACTGACACACAAACACACTCCAGCTTAGCTTTTCCACGGCCGACTTCTCAAAAGAAACGTTATCATCTTTGATTCCCCCCTCGATTCTGAAATGCTGAAAGAGGCCTTTTAACTTTCACCGAACCCTCCGGAGCGGAGGAGCCGCTCCTCGTCGATTTGAAGAGAAGCAGCTTTCAAACATTCTGAAGCTGCCTAATACATAACTTGAGTCTCAATTTAACACCTGAATTAAATGTGTACCACATAAACAGGTTCTGCATATTTTCTTCTATGTTTATGTTATTAAACTAGCAGTCATTAGGAGGTTTTGTTTGACAGAGGTTTAGTCTTATATACAACATGGACTCAGCTTCATCTTTCTATTTAGGCTAATTCAAGGCAATTTATGTGCAATCATACCATCTGTTCCAAGAGAAATAGAAGAGTTTGTTTACTGACTGGTCCCCAACTCTGACACCACACAGAAAAGTATTACAAAATTAGCATGGATTGGAAAACAGGGACAAAATCCCACTAGACAATGAAATAGCTTTGAAGGGATGCAGGCTTATTATATAATCCAGTGTCACTATAGTAAGTAAACAACAGATAAGTAAAGTATTTAACAGTGTAGCATATGCTTATTGGTTTTTCGTATAAAGCTACTCCATGACTGAGTGGCTGTGACCAGCAAATTCATACTACATATGTGGATCACATCACAGTTTACAGCTCAATTATATACAGTGCTTCCAATCAGGGACTATAATGTAATTAGTGTTGCATTAAAGAGCGATAAAAATAGAATAGAGTACTCAAATGGCAGCCAAGGCATTGGTAAAGCCATTGTGATGATAGCATATTTACTATTCACAGCCACCGCCTACTGTGTGTTACCACTAACTCCACACATTTGTGCCGTTGCAGCTATAGTGAACAAATGATGGCTAAAGTCAAATATAGCCATCAAAGGTTGAATAGATATACATACGTTTTGATATCGTCATCAGTAATATAGTTATATGAGCCCTGATCTTTATTCATAGTTAATTATGTTAGCTTGTGGATGACGATGTCAAAACAAGGAATTTAAAGGGCACGCCACTATTTCCCATTTGAAGTTCAGTTTACTCATTGTGACTTAGTCTGTGGGAAGAAAAGTGTATAATGTCTTTTGTTTCTAAAGATTGAAACTATAAACCCAATGATGTCATAGAGATGTCATCAGGGATTGGGATTGAGGCATTTTTAACAAAAACCCTGTTTTAGTAATTTGGGACAAGAGGTATAAAGGTATGGGCATCTATCAATAATGGGCCATCTAATGAAATACACTATCCAAGTGCATTATGGGAAATGTCGTAACATGCTTGACATACATTTTGACCATTCTTTTTTAAATGTCTATTGTGTATTGGCACTGACTGTAAATGTATGCTTTAGCCTGCTTGGCTTACAAATATTTTCGAAAAATAGTGTTAAAAAATGCAATTAATAGAAGCTATATTTTGAAAATTAGAAGTACTTTGGGTATTTTTTGTCAATAAGCTGTACTGTATGTGTCCGTTTCAGCAAAGTCAAGGTTTAATGTGAAGCATAGCTCTAACCGCAGACAGTGAAGAGGAAGTGATGCGTTTATGGGTTGAGCCATTTCCATGGCGCTAACGTGGTGGAGTTTGATTGGTTGATCCCTCGAGACCATAGCAGAGGGCCATTATCTGATTAGCTGGCAGGGAAATCAGGATTCATGGGCCGAAGTCAACTACGGTGAGAGTGGAGACCTGATGGCTGCCTGAAGGAGAGCTAAATTTACTCGGCCAAACACACATAACCATGGAAACACACACATAAACCCATTCAGATACAATCAATCACACAGACACACTGTCTTACTCCCTGTCGCTGCCTCGGGGGTTAACAATGCAGTACACATGTACCTCTTTCTACAAAGATTTAGAATGCAAATAGACACATTCATACTCACTCGTATATGCCCGGAGACACAGTTGTTTTAAAAACATGCACAAAACACATACACAAAGGCTCACAAAACACACATCTTCATTTCCTCAGCTGAACGCCACCCAGCTGTAATTCAATCAGATGAGACATTGAAGAAGAAAGATGGCAATGGAAAACAAGCCAGCCAGCAACCAGCGAGACACAAGCGCGGTGATTAAGTCTCGCAGCGCCGCAGTGATTGCACGTCATTGAACCTCTCCCGACCATATCTGCCTCGCTTCATTCAGCCTACACTGCAATACCACTATTACCTTTAAACTTCATTCATGCATATGGATCACAGCGGGATGCACGGATACAAGTCAGTCTTTCGTGAGAGATGAGCACTGATTTTTCTATTAAAACCTAGATGGCGGCAGTGCACCACACACACACACACACACACACACACACACACACACACACACACACACACACACACACACAAGTCACTACAAAGGCATGACTCTCTTTTCTTAAGTCAATGTACCCGCACGAGCTCTGTGATCATCCCTCCGCCATCGTTACCTGCACGGATGCCCTTTTGATTTCACATCGTATCAGCATTCCGCCTGCAAACGCTGATCGCCTTACGTTAAGACCATAAGATCACGAAGTGTTTGTAAAGTGAGCGAGGGAAGCCCGGGATGTGTTTTTAATGAGAACCAGGCCTATATCCCTCTCCCTCTTCTTCTTCTCCTTCTCTTTTGATATTCACCGAAGGATCTGCCAATTAGCGCTCTTCCTCGGCTACCTGCGTTCGGGAGACACCCCGACTTCTCCCACACAACAACCCCCACGGCCAATTAGAGCGCCCGTTTGGCACCGTCGGTCCTGTCAGATGTTTCTTTTTTATTCACGCTTCAAACACGTGCCACGGACCGCCGGCTTAATGAAATACACAGTTGAAAAACACACTTTTCAGGATCATCGGCAAGCCTTCATCTGCGAGACTTACGGTTACTGATTTGTATAATCCTTTGTAAATCAGTGATATAGATATGGGTCAATGGAAGGGGGAGGGGGGCGGGGGGGGAGTGCAATCAAGGAAACAAAGAGGGCCCAATGACCCCGCTGGATGGACGCACCGGAGGTATGAGGAAGATAGAAGTCAGTCTATAAGAGAATAGCTCTTTCCATCCATCCAATCACTGTGTCGTCAGTGAGGAAGGGGCTTGAAGCGGGCTTCGCTCACATAACCGAGAGGGCCGCAATCAAGGACTGAAGCCTGAGCAGGCACTCTGCAGCCCTCCTACCGAAACCCCCATCTCCCCTCTAATTATTTCTCCTCCTTACTTCGCCTCTCCTCTCCTGTGTCACCTCTCCTCAGCTTCCCCATCAGTGGAATCGTGACATCATACTGACACAGTCAGCACAGGTCTGGACTAATGGAGAAGAGGGGTGAGCTCTGTGACTGTAAACGGATGTTTTTGGAAGCACCGTGAGACGGCTGTTTCTAAAATGTTAAAGCTACCACTGAATAGCAACTATGGAATCGAGAAAAAAAGCCATCAAGTCACTTTCAGTTCAATCATTATGACTGAATTATTATTGATTTCATGAATTGGTGATGAAGTTTTGCTTCACAAAGCGTCTCACATTTTCCTTTCCAGTAACAGGTAGAACCTACAGTGACTCAGTTACAGCCTTATTCCTTATAATGGTGTTTACGTAAAACATAACGCACATGTTCTGCTTTACAGCCGTGTTTGGACCGTGGAGAAGGAGTATGACTGTCTGGGGTGATGAAACCATTATGTTCAAAGTGGCCACTTATGAACTTAATACAGACTGTAGACTGTGCCAGTAAGGATTCATTTTAAATACGTCTTTTACTGAACTAAAGAGAGGTTACAGCACCGTGAACTGCAGTCCTCCCGCTCCTCATAATTACTCTGTGCTTTTCAGAGATACGGAGCCCTTTGTGCTGTTCTCTGCTGTTTTTGTGTTTGTTTATTAGAGCCTGTATTTCTGTATTTTCTGAATCGTTGGCGGCCCAAAACATCCATTGGCCCACTCTGACATCGAGCGGAGGCATGGCACGTTGAGGGGAAGTCGATCGAATCAGCTGAAGAAGACGCTGTCAAGCGGAGTAGCTGTGAGAGAGGCTGTGTTCACTTGAGATAAGAAGGTCCGACACGTGAAGCTCACGGACGTGCGCGGCCCGTTGTTTGGAAAATGTCACGGAGCTGTATGTAAGCTGTATGTTTGGTTTTTTTTGAGGGGGGGGGGGGGGGGGGGGCAGAACGGATCTTGATTGGTGCATCTTAAGTGGAGCTGATCAAATCTCGTCAGTGTCTGCAGATGCAGGGGAGCAGCTGTGTTTATCCGAGGGCACCCAGGGGCCAGCGGTTGCCAGGAGCCGAGCACCAGACAGACGCAGACGGATGGAGAGAAGGATGAAATGAGTGGACTAACACACACGCACATGCGCACACACACACACACACAGCTGACCGACTGGATAAAATATACAAGAATGGCACGTAGCTTACATTCATTCAAACATTAATATATATATATATATTACCAACATTATGGAAGCATGCAGTAGAATTGCCACTTACTACTTTCACACAAGGAAATATTCCCAAAAATCTCAAATAATGAGCAGATATAGCAGGTTTGAAAATGACATATTTATAGCACTATAAAATATATTTTCTCCTGATCAACGCATGACGTTGAAAACTCTTCCCCGCAATATCACATCGGAACACCTATAGTTATTTCTGAATAAATTAAATATATATTCTTCCCCCTAAATCAGTTTTTTTTTACGATTTGGACAAAGTATTCTACTTCCCCTTCTCTTGTGTCAAACATTTATAGGAGGGGACATCATTTCCTCAAAACCTAGCCCTGAAATTACCCAAAATGCACCACCGACTAATGCAGTGGGCCAGTGGGCTCCTACAGAGGTCTTTCTAACTGCACCCAAACAATTCTTTTTCACCCTTGTTGTCTCCAGCCCTGACTGACACTAACCCCAGAGGACAAACACGTACTTCTTTAATGCCTTCTTTAAAGAGACGGCACCTGATGTTGTGGGAAACAAAGGAAGGGACTTGAATGGCAAAGGGAGAATACTTTGAATCGAGGAGAGCCGCTGCCTCAAAGCCGCGGAGTCTCGGCGTGAGTGTCAACAAAACCAGCTAATCGTATCAAAGGAATCGATCAGTGCGGCGCGGGAGGTTGCCTGTCAGTCTGTCATGTTGCTTCTGTAGCCTGGTGGATAAGCAAAGGCCGAGTATACAAAGGCAGAGAGGCGCAGGAAAAGACATGGGAGCGGTAAAAAGAAAGAGAAAGAAAAAGCCAGATAAGTTCATCCATTTTGGTTTGGAAAGTGTTGAGAATTCACCGCCTGGTTACGTAACCCCCGAATCAGATCACACAGGCAGAGCTACCTGAAGTTGAGAGGCGGACATGACAGGGAGGCGCATTCATTTTTAAACCTCGTCTGATTTTCCAACTGAGATTTCTATTATTCAGTGGTTAGACATCTTTCCCCCGCAGACGCTCCGTCCGTCATATAATGAGAAGTAACGCAGCAAAAGACTGTTCGAGGAAAACTTGTTTTTCCTTTTTTCGTGAACTGAAGTTATTTCCTGGCCCTAGATGACAGCTCGGTGGGTAAACTCTCCATCTCCCTATCTACCCAGCACCCCCCGCGTGTTGAAACAAATGTTACGCAACAATCCGCCGCTCTTGCCAGCTTGACCCAAAACTGGTGGGTAGTTAGTCCTGAGGGACATGAGTAAAGAAGAGGAAAGAAGTGTGTGTGTGTGTGTGTGTGTGTGTGTGTGTGACAGAGAGAGAAACGACAGAGCTTGATGGCCTAAGGGGAACAGGCAGAAACACACACAAACACACACAGAAACTATGCACACACATTTTCCATTTCATATCTCATTATTCTGCAGTAGAAACCAATCTTTTTGCACACACACACACACACACACACACACACACACACACACACACACACACACACACACACACACACATAAACACACACACTGTGATATGCATTTCATAATAGCTCCATAACACATGGAAGATACACCATTGTGGGGGGGAAACTGCCTTTGAACTAAATATACACGCAAATTACACATTCAAATACTGTATTCCTTTTCACACATCCCGTCTTATCTGGCATGTGGGGATTTTCTTCTGCAGTCTAAGCCAACTCCTGCGCCGCCTGAAATTCATTATCACGTATTTAAGTGGAGAAATAATGCCTCTGGCCTGCCTGAGCCCACCCCAAAAGAAAACATACCGCGTGAGAAGAGGCTGATTCAATATCCATCTAGCCATGCAGGGCTTGTGACAGGCGCAGAGGGGGAAACCATGATAGATCTGCCATCGCACAACTCTCCTCACTCAATTATTAATAAGCTGCTTAAAACCTACAGGGGAGCAGAGGAGCGGAGAGCTCGGAGACAGAGGCTCTTTTGTTCTCTATTTGTCACCGTAGATGTTCCTCGCTGATTATTCCGCAGCACGGTGACCCACACAAACTCATTAGAGTTCGTCTTAGGACCGCTGACAAGTGTTAGTCGCAGTCTTTTAAACGCCACCGTTTCTGCCTGCGTGAAACTCTTTGCCGTTTCAGGAGCGGGGCTTCGCATCGCTGCTCCGCTGGTCTCCGCTGGGAGCCGACGCCAACACCGCTCCGCTGGAGGCCCCCGGCCGTGTTGCTGGGTCTGCCAGAGGGAACGGAGGCCCGGGAGAACCAGAGCCAGGAGTACGCGGGGCGGACTGTCAGAACTTGCCGCAGTAAAGTGAGAGATTTATTTTGAAGAGGAATCTGATGATCGGAAACACCGGCGCTTCTTTGTCCACAGGGAACACAAAAGGAAAGTTCCTCAGAGTGGCTTTAATCAGACAAACTCATGGGTGGCTTTTAATGTCTCTGCGTGCAGTTTGGATCCACTGAGATGAAGGATTCTAATCAGTACATTTCTGGGTAAGAAGGAAAAAACATGTCTCAAAATATAAAAATGATGATGATATAAATGGACAGAAACAAGGTCTCTTCCAGAGCCACTCTCCATGCTGCATTCTCCACTTTTCCCCAACCCACCATTACTCAATATATCACAAATCTAAATCTATATCTATATGACACTATGGACTTGGACTTGCATTTATATAGCGCTCCTTCAAGTCTCCTGACCAAGCACTTTACACGTCAACACTCAACCAACCACACACAGATTCATGCAGACGCTGCCATACAATGCGCCAACCTGCCCACCAGGATCCAAACTATTTCGGGTCCAGTATCTCGCTCAAGCACACTTCGATACGCTTGATAGGAGGAGCCGGGGTTCCTACCAGGCGATCTCAGTGGACAATCCCTCCACCTCCTGAAATATGTTTGCCCACCTCCAGCTAAAACACACATCCCGCTCAGTATTTACTATCCCTGCAGCTGAGTAAACCCACTCACTGCCAGGACTCTGCTGGGCTTGGTTCACCATCTTATCACCAGAAATGGAAGAAAAGAACACCAAGCGATAATATACACCCTTTCATTTACCATTTTATATTTTTTTGCGAAGCATGAATGAAATGGGATTTCAGTGCTCTGCTTGAAATGAAGGTTAAGCGGAAGCTCAGTCAGGAAGACACTCTCTATACATAATCCTTTTCATTCATAATCTCGGTCTCTAATTCTCCCTGCGATTAGGGGTCGTGCACTTTAAATTAACCAACCAGATTCTGCGCAGTTTCCTTAAGCCAATCACATCGTTGTTGTCAAACTTTTAAAGAGGTTCTCCTCTCTGCTGCTGTCAGTTGTCATTTCAGCTTAAAACAGTTGCAACCCTCCTCCACCCCAGGCTCCTCCAATCAGCATCAGTCTGGCTCCTCATTCTTCATCGGGTTACAGCAACTCCCTTCTTCACCACCACCACCACCAGCGTCTAGACTCCGGGGGGATTCTGCCTTATCAGACCTCACCATCACTCCCCCTTGATTATCCTATTTTCAGGATGGAGTCCAATCGCCGAAGACTTTGCACTATTCAAATGTTATGCAATTGTAATAAATTATTGTTAAATTCTAAACGAGTCTCTCCTAATTCAACTGGTATTCTTGTATCCTTGATTTAGTACTTGCATTAATACTTTTTTGGTTAATACTGTATGGTGTCCTTTTCTTTTTTATTTCAACCCTGTGCTGGCATCTTTCTGATATTTTGTTCCAAGTCCTCACTCTCCTGCGGAGCACTTATATGTACATACTGTCGCACTGCACTTCGATGTAAATCATTCTGAATACAAGTGAATAAAATCCAATTGAACGTCGTTGAAATGACAGGTGGAGGACAACACTGACATGTCTTACATCCAGTTCTACAACGGGGGGGGGGGGGGGTTTGATTGCTCTTAACTCAAGTCAAGAGTCAATCACCAAACAGATGGCACATGCTTTGAATGCAGCCAGTGAGTCCAATCTTTTTTTCGGAGACGAGCAATACCAAACCTGACTCACAAAGCAGAGTGATTGGAGACATCAGCGCTTCTCATTGGTAAAAGAGTCTGTTAAGCAGCAGGGGAGAGAGCTGTGATCTGCATTTCAAAAGGTGCAGCGACGACCTTCATGTCTGCTGGGTGGCGTGACTTGTGATCTCAATCTGATCTGGCTCTCCCAAAGGGTCAGAGTCGGTTTAATTGGTCAAATGTGTTCCTATGTGAGAGGGGAGGAAAGGAAAAGAGAGGAGAGGAAAGGAGAGGAAAGAAGCAAAGGGAAGAAGTGAGCATGAAAACAAAGGGAGAAGGAGGAAAGGAAAGGACAGGAGAGAAAAGGCGAGGACAGGTTTGGAGAAAAACACAAAAATGAACGAAAACAAAGGGAAGGAAATTAGAGGAGGGGAAAGGAAAAGAGCGAAATGGAGGAGAAAGAGAGAGAGAGAGAGAGAGAGAAGGACACAAGAGGAAAGGAAAAAAGCAAGGAAGATGAAGGAGAGGAAACAAAAAGAAAGGAAATGAAATATAGGTAAAGGAAAGGAGATGAGAGGAAGACAAGGAGGGGGGAGGAAACAATAGGAAAGAAAGGGAAAAGGAAGGAATTAGCTGCTGTCATAAGGTTGGGGGTTAAGACGAAGAGGTGAGTGGAGAGCCACAGGGGGAGGGAGAACCTGTTGTCATTGGAAACAGCAGTTGGCTGGCTGTCATCTATATTTAACCTGCTGCTGTTTTTAACTGCATGGCATCTTAATAAGCTTTTTTAGTTTCGATAATTCAGACGGCATCTACATATGGTATAAATAGCACTGGGGAGCCTCTAAATTGCCTTCCACAATAAACCACAGGTAGCAAAAGAATGTCACTGTCGAGAAGAAAAAAATTGGATCATCATTCTTCTTAAATACAACTAAAAACGGAGAACTCTGATATGAGGCTCTCCCCATTCAAGAAACTACTTCAGTGACACAGCAGCGATCACAGATTGAGTTTTCGAAACTGTTCACCGGGAGAAAATAGGAAATAGTGTCAGTGAACTTTTTCACATTTGATCTTGTCAAAATCTTTTTAAACACCGTCTCCTCTCTGAGTCACGCGTCTCCGCTTGTCTAATCGGCCTTGAGACAAACTGAGTGGGTTTAGTGAACAATTGGACTACACAGCGGTTCGCAAAGTACCCAGACAGCTAAGAGACAATTAAGTCAACAAATCAATGTCTGATTGATCCATTCAAGCAAAGTAAATATTCAGAACAATCTGTGCGAAAGGCAAAGTGACAAATGGAGACAGAAAAAGAAGGAGAAAAAAAAGGATTGTATTGAGATTCAAGAGGAGAACACCCAAAACAATTAGTTTCAGTGGAAAGATACAAGCTGCAACAGCGAGATAGAGGCTGAATGGAGCACTCCTTTCAAACTTCTTATCGTACCTCTGAAGTGCTGGCTCAGTGGTTTGAGGAGGCCTCGAGGCATTTAAATGTGGAACAAGGAAACAAATGTGTGTTGAAGAGACAGCGAGATCTTAAAGAGATTTGTCTCCTGAAGGCAACTGTGCTGCTGTGATGAAAACACGGCTGGTGGCGCTGACTTCTCCCACATTTCGGGTAAAAGGTAAAGTCAGAAAATGTGTGTGTGTGTGTGTGTGTGTGTCAGGATACATTTATATCACAGATACAATGAGAGAGAGTAAATCTAAACTGATCACAGGTATCTTTAGAATTATTTAGTTGGAATCATAGTGAAACATGTTCCTTTGTTATATTCTTGTATTTGATTCAAAGAGTAACTCCACATTGGATTTCTTTTTTTTTTTTTTTATGGAGCTCCACCCGACCACACCCATCATTGCACGGGGGTGTGGTCAGCGGTTATCACACCAAACTCTAATCCTTTATACATATATATATATATATATACATATATATATGTATATATATATATGCCAGAAAGTCCCTGTCATTGCCACGTGCTTTAGCGTACAAAGCGATGTAGACACATGATCGATTATGAGTGGAGATGGAAGAACAAGTATTGCTGGAAGCAGGTGAAATGAACCAGTCTCAAGGACAAAATGCTCCACGGTTTGATGAAACCTTGCCGAACATTTATGCTAATGAATGTGCCTTCATGGGTGGTTCCAGCTTTCGCAGCGACATTCACAAACACACGTACACACACACACACACACACACACACACACACACACACACAACCTCATCCATCTATCCATTCCCATTGGCCAGTAATAAAATCTCTAGAGCCATTTTGAAGTCTGCTGGTAATCAATCTACTGAGTTATTGAGATTCATGACGTCCCCAGCAGCACACCTGCATTAATGCAAATGCCAAGGGTCTTCCTTAGACACACACACACACACACACACACACACACACACACACACACACACACACACACACACACACACACACACACACAGATAAACAGACACACATACAGAACCAAGAGAGAGAGAGTCAGAGAGGCTTGGGGCAAGCATAGGCACCGTTACCTATATCATCTGAATTTCTCATTTCGCTGTTCCCCATTAAAACCTATTTGGATAATAGTTCTGCCAAAGATAATTTACTGACCTCATAAACCTGCATTCACGGATGGAACATTTGAGTCATAACCATTACCGTGCTTGTTAATTTCATTCTGGGCTCATTGGGGCCTCTGTACCCAAAAGATACCGGTTGAATGTATTTGAATTAAATAAAGCATATCTGGAGGAGCCACAGGTTCATTGCATGTGGATACTTGGAATGGCATTTTCAGAAGAACATTGCTGTGTGTTCAAGTAGCCTTCATTTTCAATCACATTGTGCCCCGAGAATCAAATAAGTGAAAGTGGAGCGAATTTAAAATCTCCTTTTGTTGATCCTCCATTGTGAGTTGACAAGAGTGACGATAATTCAAGGCTGATAAATTGCAGCGCATTGAAAGTCCTCCTCAAAGAAGACGATGAACTTGAAATTACTTCTTTGTTCTGTGTGAGCGGTGAAAATGTTGCTTTACCACACAAACTATTTACGTGTTTAAGTGTATTTCGGTGAGTTTCTTAAAGGAATAGTTCAACATGTTGGGAAATAGGCTTACACGCTTTCTTGCCAAGGATTGGAGGAAAAGATCGATGCAACGCTCGTGTCTTTCTGTTAAATATGTAGCCAGGAGATGGATAGCTTAGCTTAGCATATAGACTGGAAACAAGGGGGGAGAGCCTTTAGTTTCCTCTTGACGTTGTGGTTTCTTCCTCATTTTTTTTTTGGTTAAACTAATATTTAGTAGTTTAGTTTAATATTAGTATTTAAAAAAAATACAATTGCCAGAGACATCCATTCTCTATGTAGAATTTGCTACTTAATTCTGCCTATTGACTTTCAAATTATTCAACTTTTAAATTATTCTCAGAACTTCTGAGCTTAACTTCCTCCGCTGAAAATAATAAAAAATAAAACAATCCCTATCCCCAACGTCTATTGAGTGTATTGATTTTTCAACAAAAAGCAATGAACACCGTGGACACCTACAAATGCCTGCTAATGCGTAGAAGGTCAAGTAAATTCTGCATCCAACGAATAGTCCCTTGACGATTAGTAACAGCAATAATATATTGAATCAGGAGTTGAATACATTCATACTTTTTGTTTGTGGACTCACAAGTAGGCCGCAATAGAAACCAATTACTGAAGAAAAGGGAAAGTCAATCCCCTAATCTCCCCTCTCTGCTTTCATCGAGAGCAGCTCGCCTTGCTTTGCATCCTCTGCTAATGCATCCTCCATAATAATTTCCCAGTTGGGACTTTGGTCTCATTTCCCTGCACTCCACCCAGCAACCCCCCGCCATCGGCTCATTGTTTAAACCGACGGCAACGCGGGCAGGAACGTGTGTCGTTTCTAATAATCTGATTTCAAAATATTTGTTTGTATTACCCTTGTGAGCGTATTCGTCAAGTGGTCTCTCTGGGTTTGTTGAGGCACGCGCACGAGAGGAGGAACAAGAGGCGGAAATGAAAAGCACTGGAGCAGGAAGCATGTTTATAAGACAATCCATCGAGCATGTTTGGATTCGATTAAGTCTGATTTGAGAGGGGAACAGTGAACCCAGCCTACGCTGGTAAACAGTGATGCTCGGACAGCTACTTTGAAACCAGTTGAATTTGACAAACAAAGCCTCGAGCCTTTCATTCCATTCCACCTTGACCAATACGTAAATCTATAAACTCGATTTTAAAACGGACGAGTCTTACATTTAAGATACTGAGGAAGCTGTCTGTTGACTCCAAACACATTCTCCCCGAAGCCCTGGTCTCGTTATGAGTTCTTGGTGGAGTTAAACAGACCTAGAGCAGCAGAGGAGTTTCATAAAATGTTCAAATATCCTGAATTATTAATGTCCAGTGGGAGAATTAGCACCGCGGTGGAGGTAGACGCTAAAACTCCCTCAGACATCTATCAGGTGTGTGTGTGCAACGGGTTTGTGTCTGTGTGTTAGTGAGAATAAGCAGAAATTATAATGCCATGAAATTAATAATTTAGAAATGGTCTGCCGGAACATAAATGCAGCACACTTTTGTTGATGGCTAACAAAGTGTACCATTCAATTACCCTGGCAACCGATGGCTAAAAACAAGCACGAGTCAAACAGAGCAGCAGGCTAAAGAGGAGATTACTGTCGAGCACAAACAATTGTAATTCAATTCACTTCGACTGACGCTGTGATTGTGACTTTAAATCAGTCTGAAGTTTCTCGCGTTTACAGCTTTCATATGAGGCAGTATTCATTTTTAAACAATATACCCACTCATCTTGATTATTGGCTGTGCCTGTTTGCCTACCAAGACATCTGGTGTACTGCAATGATTACAATGCACCTTTTCCCAGGGTCCTGGTATTAAACATGTTTGACTGTCATAGCTTACTGGAACTGAGCCATCGTTAATGTTAAAATGTACGCCTGTGCTTTAGTGGCATAGGAAGGTCTGCTGTGAAAAGTTTGCAATCAATAGTCTGGACTAATGGACAAGCTAGCAACCAACTTTTGTTACAGCAACCTTTTTAAGTCTAAAGAGAGAAAGTGTTTCATACTCAGGAGACATAAATAGGGTGTACTCATCGCTTTGATAAAGAAGAGCCATCTGAAACTAGATTACCCTAGTCTCGTGAATACTGTAATCACCAATAATCCTCTCTCCAAAATGAAACAAAATGTATATTTTATTGTCTTTTCCCCAGAAATGTGTTTGCTGCAGAATGAAAAAAGAAGAAATCCATGTAATGTAGCTGTAGTTGCTTTATCCTGCCACCATCGCTCAGAGTCCATTCATGACCTTTGTTTTTGTAAGGTTACATCTGAGTCTGCTCAGCGTTGCCTGGAACAAGCCCTCCAAAGAAATCAATGTGTTCAATATGATGCACGATGAAGTTTCTCATGAAGAATGGCAATTTAATGGCTGACAGAATTGGCCTGCGATATTGCTTCTCCATCATAATTGCTGCCCAAACAGCTCCATTTTTCGCTTCACTTTCTCTTCGACCTCTCCTCCCCCTCCTCTCTTTTCCTCCCCAATGCTTCTCCTCCTCTCACCCCTTTTGCACCTCTCAGGCTGAAAAGGCGGTAATCAGGGCTCATTGACTTGGGGCTCATCAAAAGATGAAGTAGCTGCTGAGAGTTTCTATATCCTTCTTCCTACACAAGCCTGATATTTAAGTACCAAAAGAACAACAACTCAATAATGTAATCTATTGGAAATAACCAGCTTCAAGATAACAAACTAAAATGTGTTAAGAAGTGTTAAATGTGTGTTTGTGCGTGACGTAGTGGGGAGAGAAGGATGTTTACACACACTATAATCACAGCTGGGTCCGAGGTGAGAGGACAAGGGAAGCGAGAAGCGTTGTTTCCATGGCAACCGACGTGTCAGCCAAGGGGCGCGATGCATCTATGTTTATCCAGGTGAGAAAACATTCATACACTCCCCAGTGTTACGGTCAAGACCACCTAAACCGAGACCGAGACGAGACCAAGACCAGGGTGCATCGAGACCGAGACGAGACCAAGACCAGGGTGCATCGAGACCGAGACGAGACCAAGAACAGGGTGCATCGAGACCGAGACGAGACCAAGACTTTGAGGACCAAGACCGAGACCAGACCAGTGCGAGTCCCCCACTGCAGGAGACACGATACACTGTACAGACACTGAAGAAAGATCCACATTTCAATAAAAACGCCCACAGAGCACAAATGATGATTCCTCTTCATTCACCTCTCTTATTGAAATATAGATGTGTCTAAAAAAAAATAACCAAAAGGCATTGCAGATGTGAATTTTATACGAGGGAATTTTCCTTTGTTTCCCCGTGAGCAGTCACAGTAACAAGACTGAATAAAAATTGCAGCCGATTCCGAGACGAGACCTTTGAAAAGTGGTCTTGACCGTTCTCGAAACCGAGACCGTTCTCGAGTACTACTGCACTGACACACACTCACACACACCCACCTACACACACACGCACACGCACACGCACACGCACGCACGCACACTTAATGAGTACTTGAAAAGGGCAAAGAAGAGAAAGTGATGGAACGCCAGCCATTCTTAAAACTCACATCATGGCCTTCCCATCGCCTCGCAATCTTGTATGTTTATCCCAGTCCTGTTTACACAAACAGCATTACAAAGCATATATAAAAATCCCTCACATTGACCTCTCTGTATTTACTTGTTCCACGTGTTGGAGAGAGAGAATCACTTGAACTTCAACCTTAAGCTGAAGAGGGGTTTCCTAAAAGGCCTCCTAATTCAAGATACTTTTAAAGTAGATTAACGAGCGCCTCCTACTCAACTGCAGGAGTCTACACTTCATCGTGACCACTGATGTGCTCTGTTAAGTGACACTTTATGGTTATATATTACAAATATTCATCAGCAATTTATGCTAAACTTCTATATTCAGATAGCCCTATAAGGCAGCATCAAACCCCAGTTGCTTTGACCTCAACCCTGCTATCTATGACAACTTCCTGCCTCTGGATCGAACAGGTGTGTATTTGCTGTCACCTGACTATGACCGAGCCAATCAGGAGAGTCGGCCACAGAATCAAGAGTTTTGAACCTTCCTTTTCCATCTTTCTGTCTCCCAATCCTCTCTGTCTGTCTGTCTGGTTTGCTAGGCGACAGCAGGTCTCCAGGTCACACGTCAGCCCTGAAAAAGAGCATGCAAATTGCAGACATACTCGCGGCGCAGGCATGCAATGATGTGGCAGAGACGGTGAGCACTCATTAAAAGACTCTTCACTTTGGGTTTAGTCGTGAGGGACTTTGAGACCAAACACTATCATTTAAGAATTACACTGAATTTTGAAGAAGGAGGGTAGAAAAGACCAACACCGGTCTTCTGTTCTGCTAAAAGGTCAACGTAAGTTCTAAAGATCAAATCATGTTGTGTCATGTATTTGTTTGCCCTTTCTGCCTGAATCCCCACAAAGTTCCATTTGTTAGAAGTTTCAAAAACCTCCTTTTGTTAGTCTGGGACTTCAAGGTTTTTGCTAAGCGAGTTGACAAAATAAAACAGTTTGAAAATGTCTTACATACCCACTTAAACCTGAAGGTGCTAAATGCACAGCATTAATATTGCATCAAACAACTACTTGTAATGTAAAGCTACAGTGAAGTAAAGGATGAGGCCGCTCTCCCTCTCTGTGAGTCTCTCTGTTGTACGCCGCTCTGAACCGCGCTGATGCAGCCGTCACCGCTAACAACGCCGTCCCAACCCACGGCTTCGTCATGGAAACGTAGCGCCCACCCTCCGGTCCCCCCGAACCGACCCGACCCCAGGTAAACACTGTTAGCTCTGTCAGCACTGTTGCCGTTGTTTGCACTGTGTGTGCTATTAGCACCGGTAGCTGCTAGCCACTAGCTCAGCCGTCGTCATTTTGAGAGCTGTGCGGAGGCTTTGAATTCTGTTAATCTACAAATACACTTTCAACTAAATACATTGATAGGTCTTTACAAGTTGAATCTATAACATTTGTTGGTATTATTATTGTTTCTGATATTTCTTCCAACCTCTGCATATGCTGCTATTAAAGGTATCTCTGGGCAAGTCAAACATTTTATCTTTAAATGGTATTTACAGTAGTTCATGCAGATTTATTTTGAAATGACAGATTCTTACCGCAGGAGTTTCTTGATCTGATGTCGTGAAATGCCGGACGGAACAAATCATCTTTTGGTTTGTTCTAAACTAGCATTTGTCTTACTTTAAATCCATTTGCTCTTCCATGTAATGTTCACTTTTTTATTTAGAATGAATGTCATGGCAACACATTTTTTTCTTTACTTTGTCATGCTTGGTGTGTTATCTCTGCTTGTTTTGTTTGTATGTACTATTCAATAGTCAAAGGTCAACTGGAAGGATTTGTCATGAGGTGATGCATCTCAAGAGGCATCGTCAGAGAACAGAGAACTGCCAAAATATTGAAATATGTTGAGTTTAAGCCGTGCTCATGGATCTGGCCTTGATCAGTGAGCAGTGAATTTACAGCCAAATCACAACCACAAATCCTTCTGATGTTTTTTAGGTAATCGAGCAGCATAAACCGGTGGCAATTAGGCTGCAGAGTGCAAAGGCTATTTCATTCGAGAAGACGTTTTAGTGCAAAGTGCAGTGTGTTTGCAAAAGTGAAAAAGTGAGGTGATCAGAAAGCTGTGATCATAGAACTCCTTTGGTATTAATGTGCCGATTCAATCCTCCAGATACATCCTCATTCTGACCCAAACCCAATGGAAGATGCAGTATAACGGCAACATCTCTGCGGGACAACCAGAAACCAGATACATTTTCTGCCACGCTAATCAGAATTGCAGAGAAGTCAAAAAACCTTGAAACAAACTCAAGCGAGACGACAACATTCCTGAAAGTCTGTACATCGGGTCCATTGCTACATTTCACGTCGAATCAAAGTGTTAAACACCGGCGACAAGATAAGAAGCAGAGGCAGGGAGAGGAGCCGGCCTGCTTCTCCTCCGGTCGCACACGGTAACTGATCATGACTTGTAGCGATGAGTTACAGTAAGGAGGAGGAGGAGGAGGAGGAGGAGACATTGAAATGACAAAAAAAGGAAACTGCTGGACACACACTGAGTCCCACAAGAGGGACATGTGATTATGTGTGCGTGATAGAGTGTCTCCTCTTCACAGCAGGCCACATGGACCCAGGGGATCTATGGATGCCACTCCTTCCAGAGACACGGTGTTCTCTGTTGTCAAGGTTGATTAGTTGCAGGATGAATCCAATTTCCTCTCCTCTCCTCATCCTCCAACAACCATTTTTTTTTGGACTCTTCTTTCAGCCCTTTGCCCACTTGTCCTCTCCTGCCTGTTAATCGACTCCCCTATCTCCACTTTCTTTCCCTCCATTACTCTCTCCTGCTCATGGCAGACAGGCCGAGACAAAGAGTAGGCTCTGGAGGGAAAGTTATACAAATGTAAAAAACCCTGAGAACAAGTATCACTTTGATGTTCACCGTTGAAGTGTTCATTTCAGACTTCATCTCAGGCTCGACTTTGCTTAAGGAAAGAAATTCTACATTTTGGCAAAACCAAAACTCTACCTAAAAAGTTTTTAATTAATTTGGAAATACCTGACATCCGAAGCTGATTTCAAAACGTCATTTCAATTAAAAGATACTTGAAAAGGTTAAAAAAAACAGATTTGGTTTTTCCTGCAGAGTCACACATTTGCTGCAGCTGTCTGTAGATGTCACAGGCTGCGTAATACTAAATGATGTTGGATCCCTTTCGACACTGTAGACCATCACATCCTCCTGCAGCACTGGGTGGGCATTTCAGGCGCCGCAATCCAACCGTTCCCCTCTGTCCTAGAAAGGAGAACCTCTTCAGTTTCCTTTACTGGATCATTGTTCTCGGCCCTGGCCCCTCTCACCTCTCGACCAGATTATGAAAAAGCACAGAGTGTCCTATCACTGTTGCACTTATGAAACACCTGGCGGCTCTGATGCCCTGTTTGTCTGCCTAAAGCATTGGATGGCTAGTAACCTATTAAAACCTAACAAGACCAAGAAGGAATAAAAAAAAGTTTGGATCTCCAGATATTGCTAAAAATGTAGCTTCTTGTTGTGTCAAACCCTACGCTATGAATCTTGTCATTATATTTGATCCCGATCTCAAATTTGAGAGACAAATAAATGCTGCCGTTAAGTCAACTTTTTTTTTTTAAAAGCAAGGTCAGGGAAATGTTTTCTTTTAGAGGGTTCCAGACAACAATCCTCTCCGTGTTTGATCAGCCTCCACAATACAGAGGTTAGATTTATACTGTATCGTGAATGCAACGCTCTCAAGTTTGCCTGGGGTTGGTTCCCTGAATTGAAATCTAAACTCTGATATAGCTAGCGATACATCCAGGATCTGTTCATGATTCAACATGTCATATTTAATATCTGGAACGTGGTTCGCACATGAACCTGAAATGACTACAGTTTTGATTGAACACTTCCAGCGATAGGGAAAGTAACTGTTTTGGGGATTAGATTAAAATTCACATCACAGCAGCAATTATGACACCATATGGTCTTTGTGTGTGAACGTGCATAATGTCCCTCTTTTGTAGATTTAATTGCATTTCACTCTTGCTTTCTCTCTCGCACACGAGCATAAACAGTCGGCAGATAAATGGTATGATGAAATGTGGGTAAAAAAACAAGTGTGTTTGTTTGTCTTGTACTGTTTTGGGAGCAGGGATCGAAAAGAGATTAGAGGTTGGGTGAAGATTTGCCAGAACAGACCGGACACGCAGCTTTTGAAAAAAAAAAAACGGAGAATTTCCCGATTGTTGCGAGCTGGGTTATGAAAGAGCAATATTAGCTACTAAAGCTCAGTTACAACCTCGTTCAATACTGTCTGCTCACGCTGGCAAAGCCGAGCAAAGGTCAGCTCGCACAACAATTGACCGTGAAGTAAGTACTTTTTATCTGCCCTGTCGCATTTACCTCCTCCACTTTCTGTGTGTTTGCCCTTCTACCAAAGATCTCCATTTACAGAGCTGATTCACCTTGTTGAAAGTGGAGCGGCCACCAAAGGATTCGACCTACATCCGCGCCGCGAAAAGCTGCCACAGTATCACTGCTCTCTCCGTCTGTTGCCCTGCGAGGAAGCGTTCGCTGTCGGAAATGACTCCAACGTCAGCGAAAGACACCGCGGGGGAGCAGACGGACAAAGGACCTAGAGAAAGTCAAACCACCGTCAACAGAAAATCCTGAGAAAAGATGCCACCAACACTTTGATTGGCAGGTCGTCATCATCGCCCTGGGAGTCAAGGGAATGGCAACAAAGCAACCGAACAGGCACATTGTTGCATCAGTAGGAAGGACTTCATCACGCAGCAGGAGGGCGGCATGAACTCTCTAATCAGCCTCACTAAGGAGGACGTCAGAGTGAGTGAAATGGAGGCTGCTGCCTTCGGGGGCTCAGCGTCGTGACTCAGCTGTGAGGAGTTGATGACATGAGCCCAAGAATTTGCAAGTCCCTTTCAAACACGTTTGGTCATCTAGTGCCGTGGTCTCTGAGAAAGTCTGTGTAAAGGTGATGAGTGACCTCTGACCTGTAGCAGTCACTTCGACACGAAAGAAATGCCTTGAAAAAGAATAAAAGTGCACAAACTGCTTTGCTAAACAACCTAAAACTTTACTGATAGACCAGAATGACTAATATGTACTTAATTTCACCTTGTATGTATCTTCTGTGCCTTCAGATTCAGGCACAGGCAAGAGCAGCGTTAATTAATGCATGCAGTGTGCTTTGTCAGTAAGCTTATAGGCCTTCCTCAAATATCTGTGGATAACTAAAAATAAACAGCCGCCGACTGCATGGATTCCTGTGTAGTTACTGTTGTCATTAAAATATCAACAGAAATACGATTTAAAAAAAGGATCTTATAGCATAAAACAAAAACAAAATGCCTGTGCTGCTCTCTTGCCCCAATCCTCCCTCCTTTTACCCCCCCGTTACCTCCTCCGCTGTCCTCCTCCTCATCGATGCTGTTCTTGATGCTGTCGTACTCCTCGTCGATGTTCTGGTTGCCTCGGATCTGACTCAGCACGCGGCGGGCCTTCTGGGTCAGCCCGCGCTGGATCAACCAGCGAGGGCTCTCCGGCAGGAACAGGAATCCCATGAACTGGAGCACGGCGGGGAGCACCGACAGACCCAACATGTACCTGGAGAGGGAGGGCATGAGGGGAGTGAGGAAACTAATCACGATCGCAGAAACTAAGTCCCCAGGAGTTTTTGGGAACGCTTGGCATGTCATGCGATTTCTAATTCCTTTGACATCACTCACAGAAATAGGTTGAACTACAAGTACCGCCTCGCGGTTCTATGCCTTCGCTAGCCGGTCAAGTTGATGTCATCGCTTCATAATTTTTGTCCGGGCTGACTTTTTTGTGCCAATTTAAAGAAATTTGCTCGAGGTTGTTCCTGAGATTTCACATTGGACCGGATGGGCATACAGACAACCCCAAAACATCATAACTCCATCCGCGGCTGTAGCCTTTGCGGAGGCATAAAAAGGTTGCCCGTACATCAAGTTTATGTTGAGATATTTTATTATGCCAGCAAAAAGCATCGGGTAGTTTAGTTCATTAAAATTAAACACTGGGATAAATGTCAAGACTTTTATTCCCTTTTACTCTGCTGCTTAAAATAACCATAACATTTACATTCACATTTTAGCATTTAACTCTGACCCTGAACTCAACAGATTTTTACATTAGTGCTGCACATATAAACCTACACTTAACACTGCATTTTTAACTCCTGCCTTTCTCACAGCAAAACGCAAAATATAAAGCGCTGATTTCTATTAGCATGACAGACCTTTACCCATAGAAAACCACTGATATACTGAACTATTACTGTATGTTGAGATGAAAATTGACTCTCCGTATCCGCTCAAGCACACAATAGGGGTTCAACGCATTCGGCGAAGGGGGTTGTTCTAACAAATCCAAAATATTATGTGGTGAAGGCAAAGAATAAGAGGGTACAGCACAAAAAAAGACTGCGATAATGATGATGTTCGGGAGCTTTATCTTTAGAGGAAGAAGAAGTGGAGAAGCAGCTCAACACTCCAAAGAGTGGGGGAAAAACAACCCTTACATTTTTACTGAAGTAAACACCCAGACATATATGGCTTTTCTTCCTTTGCGCAGGAAAAGATGTCAATCAGACAAGATTCATACTCTAAACTCAATAAGCGTCTCCGAAAAGCCATTATCACGTATGAATCACAGCAATCGAGGTGCTTTCTAAACGATCTCCGCAATCTCTATCAGGGACGTAGTTGAAGCGAATCCTTGCCAAAAGGACGATTCTTATCTAAAGTGTCTCACAGCTCAACATTCAAACACCCTGGAGGCTGTAAACCTGCATTCAGTGTGACAGCGGGAAAAGATGCACACAGAAGCAGAAGAGACAGAGAAGAAGGACAAAGCGAGAGGCATACTGTATCTTTCAGGCGTACAGCACAGCTGCTGTCAGCAAATGTTAGGGGCTGACCTCCGCATCTGTTGACATTTGGAATGAGGCTTTGTGCCCGCCCGACTTTTTCTGGCATTTGATACGGAAAGATGCTAATATCATATGTGACTATATGACCGTCGATCATAAAGGCAGATGGGGATCCTTTGAAAAGTACCTCACGTGTGTTCATGCAGACCCATGGGATGCCATTTTGTGCCATCTATCTCACCCTTTTATCAAATGGTAACTTAACACATCCTCTGTGCGTGTGTGTGTGTGTGTGTGTGAGGTGCGTGTCTCTGTGTCTGACCTCCAGCCATCGCGCTGCAGGTAGCTGAAGGCGCCGTCGACGAGGCTGGCAGTGAACTGTCCACCGGTGATGAAGAGGGTGTTGACCGTCACCAGCTGACCCCTAAGGTGGGGCGGAGAGGCCTCAGCGATGTACACTGGCACTGTCATAGAGGCAATACCTACAGAGAGAGAGAGAGAGGGAGAGAGAGAGAGAGAGAGCGAGAGAGAGAGAGAGAGAGAGAGAGAGAACGTTTAGCAGGAGATTCTTCTAAGCGAGGTGAGTCAGATTGTGCCTTTTACAGTAGATGTTCCTTGTTCTCAAAATAAATGCTGGCTTACATGAAAAGGACCTATTTGTATGACATGAGAAGTGTACAACAGGTTTATAAGCTGAACCGTGACCGTGATGAATAAGAATAAAAAGCAATAGTAACTCCTTTTATCCTCAGAATCGTCACAAATATACTAATAAAGCCTCACTATGGGCTCTGTGGGGTTGTCCTTGAGCTGGATGCTAACATCAGCACGCTCAGCTCTCAATGACAAAGCTAACATGTTCAGCAAGTATGTTTACCATGTAAACAGTCATCTTAGTTGAGTGTGCTAACATGATAACATTTGCTAATTTGCACTAAACACATAACACAGGAGAGGATGGTGGGAATGTCATTAGTTTTGCTGGAATTGGATCATAAAATGATTTTGCTTGAGAAAATTGTCACAAAGAAATCACAAAACTAACGTGTTTTACACCGTGCTTTATATTTCATTATTATTATTAATTAAAACTATTTCAACAATCTATATTGACTGTAATGAATTACTCATTTAAAATGACTGTGACCTTTGACCCCAACATCAACAACAGCAGCAGTGGCGTCTTGTGGACATGAGGTGAACCCATCTCAGTAATGGGCTCTGCACTACTCTGATCTGGAAAACATCCATTCGTGCACACACATACACACACACACACACACACACACACACACACACACACACACACAATAGCACAAACAGTGGGTGTTTTCCTCGGATGTATCTGACAAGGTGCAATGGGACCGCAGCTTTCCGCAGCTGGCTCCCGATAAGCTCTATTAATAGTCTGCCGCTGCTTTCTGTACACCCCCCTCCTCACCTCTCCCTCCCCTCCCCCTCCCCTCCCTACTGCCACCACCCTGCCCTCGACGGCCGCCATGGCTACGTGGCTACCTGTTGCTATGGCAACACACTTGCTGGGAAACCAGTATCCGAGCGGGCACCACACTGTGGCATCTCTGGGAAGGGAACTCTATAATCGAGTGCGAGGGATTATTTTTTTTCCCCACAGAAGAGAGCGATTTGAGAAAGGAAATCGCCATCAACAACATTAGCTTAAAAAAAGAAAAATAAATTCCCCACCGTGTGCGTTTCAAAAAGTTAACAGTAATGGTTCAAAGCCATGTGGTCAGGTCTCTGGTCTACTGTTCAGTGTTGAGTAATCAGAGGAGAGACACTCGTAGACTCTGCCAAGGCCGTACAGCTCTCCAGCCTTCTGTTACAACCGGAGACATCAGTCGTCTCTTACATCAACAAATTGATTTCTTCACCCTGCAAACAGACCCTCAGGATTTGGAGTTATGGCTTAAAAAGCAAAAAAGGATTATCATCAGAGGGTGGAAATCCGAGATCCAGATCACCGCCGAAATCAAATCAACTGCTCTTTGGCATGAAGCCTGTCTGCTCAGGCTAATTTGATGGAAATCCCTTCATAAGCTTTTGAGAGATGCTGCTGAAAGACAGACACAAGAAAGAAAAAAAAAACTAACCTCTATGTTATAGGTTACAATAGAGCCAGGACTCTCATGACAGCTAATTTCAGTAGCAAATGCCGTGTTTTTTTTTCATGTACACAGCCAGTGGCCTCATGGCAACATGGGTCACAATTCCCCCTTCACCAGACACAACCACCTGTTAACACATAGCTGAAATTCCACACTGTACCATCTCCTGAGCGACTAAGCAGACTCCTTTTGCTTTTGCTGACAAGGGCCACGAGAAGGGCCCGAAGGCTCTGTGAATGTTGCCGTAAATGGACCTTCCGCTAGAATTTGTTTGTCGAAACATTACATGCTGAACTGCAACGGTGAATGCAGTTCGATTCCAGCGCGCTTGAAACGAGATGTGACATCTTAGAAACCGTATATCGCGTTTGAGTACAATGACTCAACGGGTAAACGGAGCAGAAAGACCGTAGATTTCATGCCAATCTACAGAGAGACAGAAAACACAGCAAAGCATGAAATCTGTTTCTCGCTCCTTTCTGTCTGACAGCTTTGCACGTAGGTTTGTATACTCAGATGACATTATGCAGATGCACAAACACACACACACACACACACACACAGATGGACATATGCACCCATTTTAACAAACAGGTCCCAAAGTCCTCATCTGCTGTAATGCCTCTATCTGTATTCACCTCATACAGCCAGACTTCTTCATCCTCCCTCTTGCTAGTTTCCCTCCATGTTCCCGTGTTATACATCTCAGACATATGTAACACCAGCTTGTGTCAGCACAAGCCAAGGCTGCTGCCACACACAGCCCATATGCCTTTGAGTGAGAGCCCACGGCAGATGTTGATGTATTTACTGAGTAATGGATCATTTCCATTTCCCATCCTGCTGCAGGTGGTCACAGAGAAAATATGTTCGCGCCCATACAAGCTAATACCATTATAGGCCAGTAAAAAGGTCAAATACTGGACAGTTTATTGACCGTCTGAAATGAAATCGTTTTTTCAGCTTGGTTTTTGTCTTGCATTTGCTTTTAGAATGCAGAGTGTTCATTTTAAAGCTGCTAATACTATCATTTTACTTATGTGATGTAGTTTTGTTTGATGTTGCATCAAGGAAAATCAAGATTTCTTTGCCGATTTAAATAGTATCATGCTTTATATGAAACAATAAATGACAAATGTTTGTTATCATGTCAAATGTATATAGTTTGCTAGTTGGCTAACCAAACAGCTAGCTCGGTTTGCCAGCTGGTTGTCCCGGAAGTATATATCCCTATAAAGTTAGCAAAAAATAGCTTATCCTGGAGGCTCATGACACCAACATTTTTATTATTTATGTCAAACAAAGTTTATTTGGAAAGCTTCAAGCTTTGTTTATACTCCCGCTTGGCACCACAGCACGAGCCTCTGCAGATGGTGTGCGAGCTCCGAGCTGTTTGTTGCATTATTCTCCGAAACGCCAGAGGGCGTACAAACAATAAAAAGACAACGAGTGTAACCCATAGAAATGCCCGTAGACTACAGGTGTAACCGGCAAAAAGCCATAAACCAACCTCCACAATGCCGAGAAGACATTGTACTTATCTGTAAACTCATATCCCAGAGACATTGACTACTTTATGATATTTGTACAAGCCCCGTAAAGAGACAAGTCAAGTATTACATGCATTGTAAAGAAACGTAGGTTGAATATCCTGTGAACAATTTTATTTGGCTGGCAAAAGATATACTCCAATGGATTTTTAAGACCTCCTGTTTCTAAAGCATTAAAAAAAACAAATTGACCTTCTTTGAATAATCCCCAGACATGTAAATAGTGTTTTAATCAGTGAACTATTTGTGTCAGTCACTCAAAAATTCAGAGGCGCACGACCGAGCGCTGCAACCAGCGTGTGCTGGTTGCCCCAATACACACTGTTTAGCTGGAGTCACGTTTCCCAAATCTCTACAGCAGAGGTGGCGAGTACAAAGTTAGCAAATAACAAATTCAAGTGGCAACTGTCTGTCTTTACTTTTGGTGGGACTCACAGAGACGTGTTTGAAGTGATTTATACTAAACACATTATTGTAAAGTATATTTGTAAGGCTTCCCAAGTAGTCATATCCCTCTGAAGTTGTCCGCTGAAAACAAGCAAAATTACTTCAACCAAAGGTCAAGTTTCTTCACTTGCTTGAAATGTGAATCTCTTATAAACACATTCGCAGTGTGTTCCCCTTTCTCGTTAATGAGCTCTCTTTCAGCACCAGCGGACAGCTCCCAGCACCCCGTTCTCCACACACACACACACACACACACACACACACACACACACACACACACACACACACACACACAAACACACAGTCTGGCCACGCTCAGCCTCAGAGCAGCACAGCCCAGTTAAACAGATAATCTGTCTGGTCTTGTGAAGGCAGCCTCTGGGCACGTAGTACAAATCTCGGGCCCGACTCACTTGATCAGAGAACGAGGAGGAGATATTCCACCAGACCTTCCGTCACTGCGATGTGGTAAAGAGACAGGCAGGACATTTTCTGCTGCTAAGTAGCTGGTTGTGATGGAGGAAGCTAATTAGAGGCTAATGGAGCATCCTTGAAAACGCGCAGATAAAGAGAAACCTCCCCCAGATAACGCTGTTGTTGACTTTCAAATGGGTAAGTGGTGTGAGTGGTGATTAAATTCAGTGGTAAAAGCAGGAGAGGTTGTGTCCTTTGTTAATTCAATTCAATAAGTGTGCCTAATTTGACATTGGACTTGGACTGGAGTTTTTTGTTATGCAACTTACCTTCAGAGATTAGTCACATGTAGGACTGTGTTCTTATAAAACCATATGGGGAAGGAAAAAAAACCTCAAAATGCACAAACGTCGAGTCCAAAACAACCAATTTCTTGAACACTTGACATTTTAGTGATGTGATTTCCACACAACAACAATAATTTGTGCATAAACAAACTACTCAATAAGTCTATACTTCCACCTGGTTCGGCTGAGAATTGTGACTAAATTATGTAAAACCTCCAGGTAATAATTAAATGTTATCACAATGTAATTAACTGCAGCGTTTTTATGCAGACCCTTCGTCTGCTGTCTCCAAGGATTCAAAATTTGCAACTGATAATTTAGCCCAGAAAACATGATTATGCACACGCTGTGAGGGTGTGGGCTTATGTTTGTGCGCCTGTGTATGTGTGAGGGAAAGGATTACGACTAACGAGGGCTGAAGGCATCACAGCGGATTTCTTGAGAGAAAAACATTGCATGGCTCCTTTCAGCCCTTTATATCGAACACAGAGAGCACAAAGAGAATCCATTATTTTAGAGGGAGACTCACGAGGTACCGCTGGGAACTGCAGACCAAGGGTCACATGACAGATGGAAATGGCCAAAGTTGTCTGCGGGCTAATTGTTGGTGGCTCCGCTAGTTTGCTCACTCAACTGTCCTTGAAAATATTGTGAAAACTCCCGACAGAAAAGCGAGGAATGCAGTAAAGCTTATAAACCAACCAACCTGCCTCTTTTCTGTACTGTTTTACTGCTTTGACAAGTCTATTTTTCAACAGTAAAACATGCGCTGCCACAAAGCGGCCCAAAAAAATAATAATTGCAGGTTTCAAGAAAACGTATTGTCACTGTCAATAATGAGTTCCTACTGAAATGTATCTATGGCAAAAATGTTTATATAAACTGATTAAAATATCGTCAACAGAAAAAGAAATGCAATATTAGTTTGCGCGGCCAACATGTTAGCAGATTGGCTCGCTGGTGCTCGTGCTAGGTCGTGCTAGGTCGTGCTAGGTCGTGCTAGGTCGGCTACCCTCGGCTGTCACTCAAGGGTCTAGTTCAAGATTGGCTGGATTAAAATGCTATATGCTTGATTGAAAAAGAACCCTCCTCCCACATCACAAATCACACATCCAAGATAGCTAACAAGAGTGGATTTCTCCTCCGTGATTGAAACATCTTTCCACAAATATATCCCGTGCGGCTAGAAAACCTCTTAATTTGATGGGCTGGACGAGGATTTATGACATAACTTGGCATTGTCAAACCGTCTGGTTCAACACCGTCCGTTGGCTCCGACAACAACTCGTATCGCGAAAAACGTTCCCCCGTGCTCAGGCAAAGGTCAGATCAACAACAACCATCCGGGCGCAGATGAACCAGCCGCTCATGGGTCGACGTACAGCTAGAGGAAGGGCGTGGCGGCGTGTGGCCTTTCCCTGGTTTGACGAACAGCTCCGATGACCTTTAATGGCGAGTTCAGAAATGTTAAGCAATTGGCTTTTCCCGAGGAGCGGCGGTCACGTTTGTGTTGGCGTGCGTGGTTCGACGAGGCTCGGCCAGAATAATTATATGCGACGACGAAGAAAAAAAAAAACCTGCCTTATTAGCGTCCCCAGCAGTTAATTGTGGTGCCAGGATGTGTTTCATTATCTATCAGCGCCGGCTCGAGCACGCTTGTGTAATGAAGATGACCGCATGGCAGAAGATTGTGATGGCAGAAGGGCAGGGGTTACTTATAATGTAACAGCTGAAATGACCCGGGTGATTAGTTTCTCCATATTAGCAGTCAGAGCTTGTGTATGTAAATCAAGTGTGTAGCTGCTGCATTTTCAATCCTCATTTCACATGTTTGGGGGAAAGGCAATATCATATATCCCCCCCTTTCATTTATTTATTTATTTATTTTTAATTAAAATCTCTGAAAATAATTCATTCTCTCCATCACATTTCATTATTGCTGGTTCGAAACAAAAGCAATCACTAGACTGGCTGTCACTATAACTGCCAATTGTTTGTGCTGGTGTTGCAGTACATGACATTATGGGTCTGGTGGCCACCCGTCTCCATAAACCCAGTGGTTGGTGACTTTTTCCAATAAAGATGTTATATACAGGATTGGGAGCATTTCTATTGCTTCCACGTGGCTCTCAACATGATGACGGCTGAGCCGGCGGCTCGTAGCTAACCAGCCAGTGGGCCACGTGCACTAAAAGCGTGCGCCGCCAGCCCGGCTACAAACAAAGCACAGAGAGGCTCTGATTACATCACGCAGATGGAGAGCGACTTCATCCTCTGCTCAGGTAGATATCACTCCTCTGTATCTTTACACAGCAAATAGTTGTTTTTCTGCAACATTATTGCTCCAAATATCACATTTAGCATCTTTAAGTATATGTTTCCAAACAGTCCGTGGTAGAATATAATAAAAATCCATTTGCAATAGCAACAGGTATGCAAATATTTCAAGGAGTAAAAAGGAAAGGCATTATGAGTTTGCACACAGGGTATCTGAAGATATTAAGACTCATTTTGGACCCTTCACAAGCCTCGTTTATCTCTGATTTGATTCTTTCTTGTCCAGTGAGAAAATCATTTCCCACAGACTTGTAAGTTACCCAAGCTAACATGAAGCTTGAATTTAGTTTTGTCAATGTTTTTAGTTGTCGTTTCATCGCACCCACGTTTTGCATACACCAGCGCTTCTTGTCAATCACCTGAAGTTGCTGAAAAATCTAAACAAACTTTACTGTCGCATCCAGGTTTCCTTACGCTGGATGTCTTTTATAGCCAAAATAAAAACTCACACTGCATCCAAGGCGCATTGAAAAATACTGATGGGAAATGCAAATCAGAGAAGTATTTCCCTATGTGCTATTTATCCAGCGGCGTTTCCCACCTGCTGGAAGATTAACCAAGAAACATTCATCATCTGCACATTCCTGATGCCAGATAAAAAAATAAATAAAAAAAGCTGATTATAGTATGGTTGATTTATATACCACACAGCAAGAATATAAATTACAGACATTTATCACAAGGAGAATTAGAAACGGTACTTAAAGGGGTCTGATGGCAAATCTTGATTCCAACATCAATAATTAGTTTGTAGAGGAAGGAAAACACAGAGCTCTTCTCTGTAGTCAGCGATGTTTATTAAAGAATTAAGCCTCCCCTCCGTTCCCAGTGGTTGACTGAGGAGAGAAAATGGTCTGCAATTCCTCCACGTATCACTGAGGAGAGAGCTTACTACTCTCAGAGGTGGTGGCGTACGAGTGCCATCGATGTGGCACTCAGCCTGAAAAGCCAGTTTTAACAGTCCTTTCCACAGAGGACGTGAGTCATGAGTAACGCCAACCACTATAAATAAAGTGGGATTCGTAGAATTCTGATCAAAAGGCGCGTTGCATGTAGATGCATGCAGGCAGAGAGCAGAAGGAGGAACAGGCAGAGAGGGGGGGATGATTCAAGAGGGGCGAAAGAGAGCGAAAATATTCACGCAGGGAAGGAAGAAGTAGAACGGGAATGTGCAAAGGTATTATCATGGGGGGGCAATCAGATAAATGTCACTCTGACATCAGTGTGCGATGAAGGCAACATCGTCGAGACCAAAAGTCTCCTGCGCGCTTTTGAGGCTCATCTTGGCTTCCTTTTGGACATGCTGTGATAATATCCCCTATTTTATTTATCATTCAGAGTTGGCTTTCTCTAATCACTTAATGGCACCCAACTAAATCAAATAATGATCTTCATGATGAAGATAATAACAAAGACAGCAAGTTGTCTTAACAGCCAGTGGCATGCAGCCGGTGCAAGCAGAGGGGCCCACGCTGGGTAATTACAAGCTGTGGGTGATTGCAAATATCAGACCTGAGGCCAGGAGAGGCAGACAGATACAACAAAAAGCCATTACATGTGGGAGGAAATGGTTAGACCTGTGACCTTAGGGGGCAATTAAGCTAATTCTGACCTCTGAACTTTATGATAGGGAGCAAGTGCAGGGGAAATGTTGACGGACATAGAAATCAATAAAATATCACTATAGCATAAGTGCTGCCAGAGGAGGGGAGTGGGGGGGGGGGGTGTCACTGCTTTCCATTTAAAAGCAACTTTGTCTACGTCAAAGTTATGTGTAGGCCTGAATCTAATCTGTTGGGTTAAAATGCAATTCATCGAACAAGCGTCGTGTTGCACACATGTCTTACCGAGCCCCACGCCGACGATGAGCCTCCCCGCCAGGAGGACCTCCTTGCCGGGCGCGGTGCTCAGCACGACCCCCCCGACGGCGAAGAAGAAGCTGGCCAGCAGTATGCACACTCTGCGCCCGAAGAGCCCGTTGAGGAAGCCGCCCAGCAGGGCGGACAGGGCGGCCGCGGCCACAGTACTTGATATGAGCACCTCCTGCCACAGGGCGCTCAGGTCCAGCTCCCTCTTCAGCAGGAGCATCGCCCCGGAGATCACCCCGGTGTCGTAGCCGAACAGGAACCCCCCGAGGGCGGAGAACGCGGCCAGCACGTAGACGAAGCCGGGCGTGACATCCCGCTGGAACTGCTTGCGCGCAGCCCTCTCCAGTTCCCCGGTGGATGAGGGGGGCGCTGCGGGCGCACCGGCGGCGGCAGCCCCGGCGGAGGAGGCGCCCTGGCTGCTGATGCTGGCGCTGGACGGAGCCTTGATGAGACTCCGCTCTCCTCCGTCGCTCACTTTCTTCCTCCGCTCGCCCATCAGGTTGCTCATACTACGGAGGCTGTAGTCATGGTCGACCTGCTTTCGCGACATATGGGAAACACAACACAGGACGGGGCTGCTTAGTTGTATTTGATGCTGCAACAAAAAAAAAAAAAGAAGAAGAAGAAAAAAAAAGCAAACAAAAACACACTTTACTAATTTACCCACCCCACCCCTCCCCTCAGTGTGGAGCCACCGCCGCGTTAGCTATCCACAATCACTCCCAAACACAAAGTTGTCTCCTCAGCCTTGTGTGTGTCAGTGCATCACATCCCCGTGGTCCTGATGGGAGAGTTGGAGAAGAGTGGGGAGGAAAGGTGAGATAGGAGGAGTGTAGTGGAGCACTTCGTCACTACGAGCGTCGGCGTGACGCAAAGAAACACTGTTTTGGAAGCATGATGCCGGACTGAAGCGTTTTCAGTTCAATTATATAGTTTACTGAAAATGAGTAATCACTAATAAATCGGTATGGAAATAAAGGGCAAAAATGTGCATGTCGACTGTCAGTTGGTGCACATTTGTAGGTACATGCATGCAAAATCTAAGTTCTAACAAAGTAGAGAAAAACATTATTTTTTTAAAAAAACGCGAAGGCTCCTTATAGATACAAATACGTAGAACATATCAAATAAAATATGAATATGAAATATATATTCTTGAACAATGAAACGCACTTCAGATTGGCTTCAGTCACCATGAATTCACCAACGACCGCCGCCTCAGGCCTAATAGGAAAACGGCTGCCCCCTGCAGGTCTGACTCTGGTAATACAGGTCCATGATTCTGTCCATTGACTTACTCAACGCAAACACACAGTCGGGGCACGTGACACACATTGACAGGCCCAAGTCCAAGTTGATTATCCAACCAAAGAACAAAGACGGTTTGTTTAATACCATAGAATACAATGAAACCTGGCACATATTTACATTTGAGCCCCAATGTAAACCCTCGTCTGTGTTGTTCCGATTCTTTCACGCACTCAACCATTATCATTGCTTGCCTTCTCCATTATTGATCAGGCTTCAAACACAGAACAAAGTCATCTGGAGTGAACATGCTGCATGGCTGCAGCCTGGAGAAATTACATGGTTGTAAATGCATTCATGTGTGGAGGAAGGATCAATATGTGGACAGTGGTGTCACACAAAAATGGAGAATCAGTACAGCATGATAATGGCTCACGATTGAGCCCATTAGAGAAGGAGGGCAAGAAGGCTTCCTGTACGCATAGAGGTGTACATGGTTTCATAGTGAAAACCCATAATGCCTCTTCTAGGGAAATTAACCTTGTGATTCCAGCTGAGAAGCAGGGCCTAAGGGTGGCGATGCGATTCTGCTGGCCAGATTCTCTAAAATTAGGTATGGATCACGGTGAGAATTTTGGCGACCTGATCTTTCCACCAGCAGCAACATCCTATAACATTTCCAAATTAAATAAAACACTAGAACATCAACAACAAATTTACTCATCACGTTCATGCTCCTCAGAGAATAAAGCAAACTCTTTCGTCACTTGGACATTTACTGTGCATATTTTATTCCAAAGAGGACATGTACTGTGACCTATTGAATAGGGGAAAGCACACACAGGCCCTGCTCACCTATCACCTCATAAACCTGGCAATGAAGCATCATGAGATGGCTTCCCCCACTGTTGGGTGGTAACAACCAGGACAGTTAAATCAGGAACACATTTGACCTGTACAGAACTACATACTTAATATTTGAGCACATACATTATTCCACAATAAGTCATTTATGGAATGAAGCATTTGAACCCTCAAACCTATAATTCTAGGAAAGTTAAGAAAATATGATAAAATAGACTTACATGTGATCTGTAAATCTACAGTATTGCTCATCTTATGAATGGCAACCCATTAAAAACAGTATGAAACCACAGTTCTGTGTTTTACAGAACATTAACATTCGGTATAACTTGGTGATGTTTAGTCAGAAAGTGTTTATTGTGCCTGAAAGAGATGTGTTACGGTTTCATTTTAGCCATTTGGCACGACAACCCACCAGACGCAGTGAGAGAGGTTATGAATGGACATACTGAGGAGAAGGTTGGTTTCTGTTGCCTGACCGTTGGAAGAGATTTTGGACGCCTTCCTTGCTGTGTCCTTCCATCATTACATGCTTAAAACATTTTTGTTGGGAGTGCAGCAAAACTGCAAAGAAATTAGCACAGGGGAAAACCAACCTGACTTATATTGACAGCTAAAATCTATAGATCGTTTTTTAACATATAATTATATCATACTGTAGCAGGAACAGCACAGGTGTAGTTAAACATTAATAAAAAAAATACCTTACATTTAGGTTAGCAACTTCCGGGGTCCTGTATTGGGCATGCTGTCTCACTGGACTGGTTCACTGAGCCCTAATGTTCTTAGTTACACCTGGGCTTTTCCTGCTATAAGCTACATTCAAAATTCCTGACGAGTATATATTCAACATACTTATGCTGGTGGCCAGAAACTTGACCCCAGAAAAAGTGTCTCTGTATCTGTATGCAACTGCATAGTAATCTGTTCGTCATAGCCCTTTAAGGTAACATTAATATTATGTCAGGACTATCTGTCAGTTTCTTCTGCCTCCTAGTGGCCCAAAAATGTATTAATATAGCTTGAAGACATCAAAATGTAATACAATTTGTTGTATGTTCAATGGTCAAAACAGTTTATTTTACTGTGCCCAAATGACACTCGAACTGACCTTCAAATCAAGGCAAAGTTTGCTGAAATGTAATGTCGCTAACATGAACCCAATGAGAATTACCACCCAATCCTGCAGTTCAACAGAACTTTATAGCCTCTCACAACTCTCATTTACCAAACTATTGCTGTCTTCAGCATCAAAGGCCTGATAAACCCACTGTGCTACCTGCCCAGCACCGAATATTACCAACAGGCAGACAACGTTAGCAGCTAGCTAGCTGGTGAAGAGAGTCAAACAGCGACAAGCTAAAACACCCATTTATGTTTCTCAGGGAAACCAGAATGAAGAGGGGTGTAAATATTGGACTTACATTTGTCAGCGGACAGAAACATGACTCTAAATGCATGCTAATGTTTCTCCATGTTTGTTGGGTGTGTAGAGAAGTAAGCAGGTTGCTAACAGGTTAGCCAGAGCTTTTTAAGGCAATGACGTGTCAAAAGTGTGTGTCAGCTTGTTTTGGAGCTCCTCTGTTCCCTTGTGACCAAAATTATGTAAATGTAGCTTTACGTAGTTACAAAAAACTGAAATTTCTAACTGTTTCCATCATGTAACTTTCTACATTGGAATCAAATCAAGGTACAGTACGTTCTGTTCTAACAGAATTAGTTTTCCTTCTGGACAACCAGTTTTTAAGTAAATTATCAAATATTTTGTCCAAGTTGTACTGACAGAACTATTTGTTCTTAAACTATAAGTTATGACAATTAGTTATACCTTATTCCAGTGAGATGTCAGCAGAGCACAATGCTTTATTTATTCATGCCAACATTGGAAAGTTTTTGGTTTACATATACATACTTATGCATTCACATTATTCTGTAGTGGTTTGCAGCAGGTATTTAGCTACTTAAAACACTACTTGCATTTGAATTTAGTTTTACCTTCAACCAATACAAAGTTACTGCAGTTGTAGTTATATAATTACAACTGCAGTATTGTTAAAAGTACTCCTCAGTCCTAATATCTACACACACTAACAATTTAAATTGGAACGCAATATCTCAATTTACAGGTGGTGGGTTAGTGGTCTAAATCTTGGCTTAAATCTCGGCCTACCAATGTGCTGATGAGCCGTTATTTCTTTAACACCTCAGTGATTTAAACTAACAAGCATTTTAACTCAATTTGCAGCTTTAAGAATAATCTTTGCATAAAAAGAAATCTGAGTAGCTGCAGAACACGTCTTTAGACATCATGTGGAACTCTCCCTCAGCTCTGAAGCTGAAAAATATCTAACTACATCCTGGTTCATGCACCCTGGTCATTTACAAAGCCTCATTTCTCATTTTGTCATTCAGCTATTTGTCCTCTGTTAAAGTATTGTCTGGTTCACCAGTGCCAAAAGGAAGTCTTCCCTCTTTGTACACAATACACTTAATATTTTACCTATTATGCGTGAGGTTGTTGACTCAAATATAGTTGTTGCTATTTCTGGCAGGAAACATTGGAGTTTCAAAGTAGTAAAAGAACCGGCTCGAGTTTCAAACTCTCTTCAGCAGTTGATTTTCATTCGTCCACACTGTGTTTGTGCATCCAACCTGACGTCTTTCTAACCAGGATCTATCTTCCACAAACACACTCACAATTTCCCACGGGAGTGAGTATCAGTGGTATTGTTGTTATAAGGTGGAATAGGTCTTTTCAACTATGAATGCAATATAATAAGCAGGATATGTTTTCCCGCAAACTACTAATTAGTTTAATGGTTAATCTGATTTATTTTTTATAGTTCTAGTTTCCTGGTATATTGTGTGCACGAGTACGGGGTTGGGGCGGTTCCAATTGTGTGTGGATTGACACTGCACATATAAGCCATATGGTGGGCTGTTTGTGCGGTTCTTCTTCATTTCACCTGCTCTCCTGCAGCATCAGGCAGCATGACCTCCCAGCAATGGTTGCTGGCATTCTGCTTTTTACTGGCCTCAGCCTCAGGTACCATGATACAATTGTTAATTTAATCATTGAATATTAATCAATTCCTCTAAGCAGAAAAAAGTGACCAGGGACAAGGATATTGCAACATCTAATTACTACTACTTATATGACTAAAAATTACTATGGAATTTTAGTGATAAAAAAGCAATATTTTAACGCTTGCCTTTCTATAAAATGATTTGTTGTTTTTCATGATGTTTCCACTAGATGAGTGGTGCAATGAAAAAGTATATTTACTGTACTTAAGTATTTCAATTGCGTGCTACTTTATATTTCTACTTTACTATCAAAAATACATTTTTACTCCATGACATTTATTCATTAGCTTCCGTAGTTGCTTTACCAATTTTGAATGTATAATATATATGTATAAAACATATGATAGCCTCAAAAATATATGATACACTGTTGTAGATTAAATCAGTCAGTACCACGCAATAGTCCAATAAAATAATTAGCCAATTAGTTAACACTGACAGGAGTACTTTTACTCTACTACTTTTACTTTTGGTACTCTAAAGTAGAGGTAGCTAAAGATAATTTTACTTAAAGTCGAAGTAGATGATAATACTTTTACGTACGTGACATTCTCAATTTAAGACTTTAGGAATTTAATATTGCGCTATTGCTACTTTTACTTTTAAAATTTGCATTATCTGTGACTTACATATCTAAATACTGTATCTGGTATAACAATAACAACCCGATTAGTAAGTATTGGTGTTGTTATTCATAATTCATAATTTTTCATTATAATTCATGCTTACTTCCACCATGACACTGTATTTCTCTACTAGGTTTTGGCACAGGGGAGTCGGTCACAACAACAGATACTCAGAAATGTGAGTACAAATCAATAAATGCTGGATATTGATCAGTTCATTATACAGACAATTTTTAACATCATTGCATATGTCATAAGTACTGGTTATATTGTTTTTAATTTTTCTGAAACAAATGCTGTTTCATTGTTTTGCTGTTGCATTTCATTTCTTTGAAACATATTGATATATTGTTTTACTGTTCCTTTTGTAAAAAAAATTAAAATAAAGAAAAGTTTATTTTATGATATTTTTACCAGTTACTTTCTGCAGCTAGCTACAAACAAATTCCGCTGCACATTGCCCTGTGTATGATTGTGTGTGTGGCAAATCAACATGATTTGATTTGATTTTTTATAGACTTAAAATAAAAGTTGAGCATTTGGCTTATTGATTTTAAAATGGTACTCTTAAAAATCATATCATACATTAAACTACTACAAAAATTTAATTTACCTAGTTTTTTTTAATGATTTATGGGATAGTTATGTGATTTCAAAATTGAGATCTAACTTGATTATTGAAAGGATAGTATTCCTGACATTGGGTAAGGAAAACAGAATTTTTACATTTGAAACCTTAAATCCAACATAACAAAGTAATTGAAATGACTTATTGCTTCATTTCTGACCTCATGTATGTCTTCATTTTCTAGCATTAATCAATAAATTGTGATCAGACACTTGCAGGACATTTGGCAGCGGGGTCGTCCAGCCTTTCAACGGTTCAAGTTTCTATGTTCGGTCCAACTGCCCGTTCACACTCACACGCTTCACCCACAACCGGGTGGGATGTGATATCACCCTAAGGCGAGGTGACAACGGGCTGTTGGTCCAACTCGAGATCATCATCAACAAAATCAAGACTGTTGTGCGGGATGGAAGCATCCTAGTGGAGGATAAAAGGTTCGAGCCCAACCCGAACCCACCTGCATACCGTTTAAATTGCAGAAAACTGCAGCCAAGTAATGACTCATGCAAAGAATTCAATCTAATCATACCTCCCCTGAGTGTTTCAGCCACACAACCAGGTGTTTTATTTGTCATTCCTAATGCCACGAATGTTAGTTGATTATTAGCTTTGAGTCTCGGACACTGCATTATCAATGGTGTGTGAAATTAAAACATACAGAGTGTCAGGTTGTAATAAAATAAGGGTTAAGTCAACTTATTACATTCTGCAAGGTCACTTATGGACTGATTTCGGGGAGGTGGAAACTGTAATACTTAACCAGTTTTACAATTATTTTCAAATCAAAGTTGAGGAAGTGAGAAGACCTAGTCAGAAGTAAAACAAATGTTGTCCAACAAAGAGGAAATGTATTTACAAAGAGTTTATTCAAATACTTTTTTTAATTTCTCATTAAAATTAATTTTCTCTGTATTTGTATTGATATCCAAAGGTCGAGTTTTATTAAGTACATTTATTCAAGTATTGGACCACTTTCTACTTGTCCTCCACTACACGCCAGAGGGAAATATTGTACTTTTTACACAACTACAATTATTTGAAAACTTTAGTTACTAGTTCCTTTAGATTTTTGGACACAGAATGTATGAAAATGTACAAGTGCAGCTGAAACGATAAGTCGATTCACAGTCATTTTTCATGCAAAACCATTCCACGGTTTTAGCTAATATGAGGATATTCTGCTTTTCCTTTAGATTGTTTTAATACCTGTGGTTGATTAGATTGATTACATTTTTCTGCATTGGTTACTTTTACCACCTTAAATACATTTTCTTGATTGTACTTGCATACTTTTATTGAAGTGACATTTTCACTGCAGGACTTTTAACAGTATTTTTACAATGTGGTGCTTTTACTTAAGTAAAGGATCTGAACAGTGTGCGAAAATACCCGGTGACATCGGCGGTTCCCGTCCAACTGTTTATTAACTTTAAATGTTTATTTGCTGACAGTGTCTCCCTTCCATACGACCACACCTACCAGCATATCTTTCATTACGGCATCTACACTAGACTGAGGAGCTCGCTGCTTCCTCTGTCGGTCACCTGGCACAATGTACCTGGAGGACTAGACACTGTGAAAGTGAGTTGACACAATACACTTAAGCACATAATTACAGTCACACATAATCAATATCTTAAGTTAATTGGAACATTCAACACTAACCTCACTCACTGAAGCCCATTTGTTTAAACTTGTTGTTAAGGTGGAGCTGGAGCAGGAGATGACACACGACATGTCTGGACTGTGTGGAAAAGACACCGCCCCAGGTATGATGTTTAAATGACTGGAACTAATAGCATTGTTGTAATACAGCAGGAGTAATTACATTAACAGCAGTACTTTTAGTAGCAGCAGTAATTATAGTTCTGGTGGTAGTAAAAGTAATACAAATTGTGGTTGTAATAGCCTATACTTTGACATTTGTTTGCATACAGTTTACTCTAAGAATGTACAATTTTCATCAGGCGACAAGCAGCAGTTGATCACAGAGAGCGTGCTTGCTGAGGACACATGCCAAACCCGAGATCCTGTCTCCACTGAGAATTCAGTGAGTTAACTGTTGTAATGAATGACTGTTAGGATATTCAAACACAACCGAGTTGATGCTGTGATGGGACTAGATTCCAGTCTGCTATTGGTCATGCTCGGCTCTATGTACTTTCTTTGGTTTTTTTTCACTCATTGATATCATTGAAAAGGGTTTGAAGGAATTGACGCTACCGGCTTTTAGTCCTAAAGTAGTGACTTTATAGGATATCATGGCAGGTTTAAAATATTGAGTCATAAATGTCATGCTGCTATTTGTTTTGTTATTCATTTTCTTTGGGAGGCAATTCATTCAGCTGTGCTTAAACATGCAATTAAGATGAACACGCCTCAATTTATTAATGATAACAATGATGATAATGATACCAATAACAATAATTACTCACTTTATTTGTGTGGCACATTTCATACAAGAAATGCAGCACAAAGTGCTTTACAGTAAAAGGAAATACACCATGGCATAATTTATGGAAAATTAGATGGAGAATAAGCATGGTGATAAAATAAGATGAAAATATAAAATAAGATGAAATAGAAAACATATGCATAACATAAGGTGGGAAATAAAAGTCACTGAATAATACAAAATAATATTAAGATCAGTACCCATATTGTCAGCATTCACTCAATAAACACAGCAGCAGCATCTCTGTTCTCCTCTACTCTGTTCTTTTCTTTTCTAAATCAGTAGTGGAGATTTAAAATTTTAAGACAAAGACTCAGAAAGCACTCACAAGCACACTCACTCCATACAATATGTCCTAGTTACAGGTGTTCACATGGTTTCTCTGATGACATTTGTAGGTATGCAGACATTTCTTTTCCATCACCTTGGATTGTCTGATGTCCAAGACGCCTCGCTATGTCCATCTCTGTGAAGAGAACATGCACGGCTATGAATTAAGCAAATACATCGGCTGTGCTTTCTTCAAAGAAGTTGTAGAAAAGTGTGGCAGCAAACACATTATCTGGCAACATTGGAGACATTTAACCAAATGTGGTAGGTGCCCTTTAAAACTAGATTAAAAAAAATATTTGGCATGTGAGGACATTCATTTAATGGCCACTTGATGTGACTGCCTTGTTTCTGTGATTTAATGCAGAGGAACCGAGTTGTCCAGGAAATCTGGTTTATTCAGAAGAGGGTCAGGCCTTTCTTCCCAGCTGCTCCAACCCGAACCCCACACTCTCCAACCAGGAACTGACCAGCTCCTGTCTCTGCCCAAAGGGTGAAAGAGCACTATCTGTTTTTATGATGTCGCTTTTCACATGTTTCATTGCTTGTTCATCCTCCATGGGCCTAATAATAAAATATATACATATTTGTGTTGTAGATAAAGTCCTGAATGACCACGCAGATGGCTATCACTGTGTCCCTTTGTCCAACTGCTCCTGTGTGTTTGCTGGAAAGACCTACATAAACGGTGACATACGAAGCACCAAGTGTCAGTCATGGTAATACAATCCAAACTTTATTTCAGACTCACAAGAGGGTCCCTGGCAATAAAAGTGGGCGGACAAACTGTTTTGATACTTATTTTTTTGGGATCAATAAAATGAACTATTCTTAAGTTTTTATTTTGTTTTTATCTTCACACAGTCTGTGTGACAGTGGGAAATGGCAATGCTCAGAGAACCTCTGCCCCACCGGATGTGTCATTGAAGGCCAGTTTGTGTCAACATTCGATGGCAAACAATATGCCATCCCCGGCAAATGTGAATATGTGGCTTCACAGGTACATTTTTCCCACTACGCAAACATGTAACATTAACCCATGTAGTCTTTATATGATACTAACTGCTCTTTTATTTTTAAGGGTCTCAACTGGACAACAACAATAGAGTTTTTTGCAAAGGCACCCTCTCTGAAAACAGTTGTTCTTCAGCTTTTTCAGGTACAAGCAGCCTTTGAGGGTTGAATTTAAAATAACACAATCTATCAAACACATGGCATGCAACAGTAGTGTGCAGTCATGGAATATAAATACCTTTCTTTTTTTGGTTTCGCAGGAAACCTATATATTCTCAAAGAACATGGTCAAATTCGGAGGGGACGAGATCACTGAACTTCACCAGTCTGGTAAAAACAAATGGGAAGAAATGTAGACCATTGCATTAATTGACTGGACCTTAATTTGAATGTGTGATATGTCTAGTAGCCTAGTAATCCATCCATATCGGCCAATTTCTCCACCCACTTACCACATGCTGTCTCCTGTCAGATCATGCTCTGGTTTTCTGGCAGTCATCCATGTACGTCCATGTCCACACATCCTTTGGTATGAATTTTCAAGTCCAAATGTCTCCTGAAATTCAGCTGTACATCCGCGCACCCAGAAACTACACTGGCATGATCTCAGGTAAGAATCTCAGTCTACAAACACACCAAAATATATTCACTTAGGGATTCACTTTCATTATGACTTTTTTAAATTAGCTCTCATTACCAAAATAATGATGCAAAAATACAAAAATGCTATATATTTTCTGTGGCGTGTTCCAATATGATTTGTAATCATAGCCAGTATGTCTTTCAGGTCTTTGTGGCAACAGCAACAATGACACCACAGACGACTTCACCACCAGCAGCGGGATAATCGAGAACTCAGCTCAACCATTCACTCGGTCGTGGAGTATGGGTGCTTGTGCAGTGGACATACCCAGCACCTGCATCAACACTGACAATGGTACCAATTAATGATATAAATGTGCTTCAGAAAATGTTGCAAACAGTTTCTGTCTGTATGTCTGTCCTTTGATTTTTCGCTCACCCGATCGACTAAACACTTGTGTGTTGCTGAGGACCACTAGAAACACTAGAATTTGCTCACTAGCTTGCTTGTTTTACTTTGATATGATGCAAATACTCAACCTATAATGAAAAGCAAACATATTAAATTATTTCAATATGTATTTTTGCAGAGATATATGCTGATGAAAAGTGCTCTGTGTTGAACGACCCAACTGGGATATTTGCTAAGTGCCACGGTCATATCCCAACTGATCACTACCACACGGTAACGAGACTTTTAGCCCAAAACTAAATCCTCCTAAATGAGTTTTGGAGTTATCAGTCAATGAGTTTTGGAGTTATCAGTCATTAACATATTAACGATTTTTTGATTTCCAGGCTTGCATCCAAAGAACATGTAACTGTGGCAGTAGTCTGACTCAGTGCTTGTGTGTTGCTTTGGGCAGCTATGCCAAAGCCTGCGCCAGTATGGGTGTTGCAATTGGTGACTGGAGGAAAGCCACGAACTGCAGTAAGTTCAGTTTTGATAAATATACAACGTATTCTGTCTGCATCCTCCCACTATATTGTTCAAAGTCCATTGAGAAGAGCCAATGGAGTAATGTTCAACAAAACAACTGGTCCAAAAAGCCTCGATCAAATCAATTCTGTTGATGAACAGTAAATATAAAGGCGTTATACAGATTGTAGGTTAAATCAACTACTGTGTTACAACTGCCAAGAGTGTAAATTGATGTGAAGGATAATGTCACATTTTAGTAAATGTAGTATAAAAAAAACATCAGTGGTACATTTAACATATTTTGTCCCAGCTCTGAAATGTCAGAAGAACCTAGACTTCTCCTACAACATGCAAGCCTGCAACCACACATGCAGTTCTCTGTCTGGCTCGGACCTTCGCTGTGGGCTCGGCGACGCTCCTGTGGAGGGCTGTGGCTGTCCGGAGGGAACTCACCTGCACCAAGGGCAAGTCTGTGTCCCAAAGGCAGAGTGTCCATGTCACTACTACAACGGTGCTACAGCTCCAGGGTCTGTCACTATCGACGGACGAAAGTGGTGAGCTGATCATCTGTCATCTATGAGTATTTATAGCCATTTAAAATGCTATTACCATTGTTGTTGTTGTCTCCACCTTTGATGTGCACATACTTCAGCAAAATTGTGTTATACCTAAAAACAAATATTGTGTCTATTGCAGCATCTGCGAGGATGGAGAACTGCACTGTTCTCAGGATTGTGGTAAATAAATATATGTATTCTTCTATCATAATCACATCGACATCATACTCATCCTGTGTTATCTTTGTTCCATTATTTCAACTTTATTCATTTGTTATAAGTGGACATTCACCCAGAATTTCACCAATAAAAAAGAAAGAAGAGAGAAGTAAAACTTAACAATGTTTCAAACTGTCTGAAATATAATTAATACAGGGTGCAAAGATGGGAAGGTTTGTGTTCATTGCTCTGAGGACCCAATTAACACGGCTCAGAAAACCTGTGACTATGTCAGCAAACCAATGGTAGGTCAACTGATTATATGTTTGTATTCATGGCTTTCTTATTCATTTATTTAAAATAATTCTTCAACTGAAAGCAGTAGCTGAATACCGGTTAAAACTGATGACGAATATGACTATTTATTATTATTAGCATTAGGGAGACATATTTCTTTAGGTAATGTGATGCTTGTCTTGTACCATAATTGATAGCGGCTGCTACTGAAATCTGACATAACCTTCTTGTCAGTGAATTGCAACCCTAACATTAACCCTTTGTCAAAATACAGGTTTTAATTTATTCCGATGGCTAAAATATTTCCTATGCTAAAATATTTTATTTTGCTGTGATTTCCAGTGTGCCACTAAGACCTGTGAGAGTGGCTGTTACTGCCCATATGACCAGTATGAGGATCACCATGGAAACTGTGTCTCTCTGTCCAACTGCACCTGTGTGTACAGTGGCAAAGTATTCAGTGCGGGACAGCAAGTCAAAACCAACTGTAAAACATGGTAACGCCTGCAATTGTTCTCCTTCTCCTACTTCCTATCTCGCCATAAAGCCGTGATGACGAGCCTGACTAAAAGGTTAACATCACTCTACGTTACAGTATCTGTGGTCGGGGTCAGTGGCACTGCCAAGACGAGCCTTGCCCGGGGCAGTGTCAAGTTTATGGAAACGGCCACTACCAGACCTTTGACTCCAAATGGTACCGCTTTGCTGGACAATGTCAGTACACACTTGTGGAGGTGAGCCCAAACGAGAAAGCAGGACTGAAATCCACCGCTCACATGTGTCTTTGCTGAAGCTTTGTCGGCCTCCATTGCGTCGCCTTCAAAGGACACAGTACATCATCCAAATACTAAATATAGACTAGAGTTTGCCATGTTTTGTTAACTTTTTGAACTCTTATTGCTTTAGGATGACTGTGGAAATAGAAACGGCACCTTCTCTGTCAGAGTGGAGAGTGTGCCCTGCTGTGATGAGGCGCTCACCTGCTCTCGCTCCATCATCCTCGACCTGCAGGTGGACGGCTGTTTCTCTGATTGAATTTTACAGATAAATGGTTGTCAGTCAGTAAAAGTCTGGTAACTTGTTCATCAATATTTAAAACTATTCTTAGACCGTGAGTTGAGTTGTTCTTGTGTTGACCTCAAAGGGCAAAGTCACCCTGACACTGAGCGACATGAAGGTGACCAGACGCTTTCACGAAGGCTGGACTCCGCGGGGAGATTCACTTTACTCCACACACACTTTGGGACTCTACATCGTAATCTCAGTGCCAAGCAGAGGGATAACTCTCATCTGGGACAAACACACCCGGCTCACCATAGAGCTGAATGAACACTGGAGGGTGAGTGATGAGGATTTTGAAATCTAATAATTTATATACATCACTTGTCACTTCAATCCTCAGACTAAATTAAAAAAATAGGAGACGCTTCTAAATGTAAGTGTACAATATTCAGTGTCTTCTTGCTTTGTTTCTCAACTTTGTACTGATTTATTTATATAACCAGCTGAAGTCAACTCAGATTTATTTCTAAACCACTATGTATTGGAATTGGAACCTTTCCGACTTTGGTAGTATCCAAAAAGACTCTTACATTTTATTCAAGCATTGCTCATAACTAATAGCTACATCCTCCCTAAGAGTCCGCAGTTACTTACATTTTTAGTGTACTTTCAGAACTTTTTAATACATTTCACATTGACTTTTTCACCATCTCTCCTACAGAACCAAGTTTGCGGCCTCTGTGGGAATTTTGACTCCAATGAGATGAATGACCTACTGATAAGTGGCACAGCAGGTACATTGATTTTCTCTTTGTTTGATAAAAGGACTTTTTACTTTTGTCATGGTGGTCAAAATAACAGCCAAAAAAATGTTTTGTACTAGTGTCCAGTCCCTTGGCATTTGGCAACAGCTGGAAAGTCACCACACCTCCTTGCTCTGATGTGACCACTGAGATATTTCCATGTGAACGCAACTCCTACTGCTCAGCCTGGGCCCAGCGGCGCTGTATGATCCTTACAGGAGACACATTCAAGGATTGCCACTTAAAAGTATGCATGTTACATATTTAGCATGGCACAAACACCAGGGTCAGGGGTTAGACTCTTGTGCAAGTCTTTAATTGCTATATATTTGGGATTTCATCATCCAATTCTGTTGCAGTATGAAACCATATAACTATTTACAGGAAAAGGCCCTCAAAGAGAGCCCTTAAATGTGTTATTACAAACTCTATTCTGTTTTTTTCTACAATCCCCAGGTGGATCCAGATCCCTACTACTCTGCCTGTGTGCAGGAGTCCTGCTCCTGTGAGTTTGAAGGGAAGTTCTTAGGCTTCTGCACAGCTGTGGCCGCCTACGCAGAGGCCTGCAGCAACCAGGATGTGTGTGTGAAATGGAGGACACCTGATTTGTGTCGTAAGTTAAGACCCTTTTTTCCCTCACTTACAAAACTTGAACTTTACTCTGAAAGACACCTTTTTTGAGATGTTAACTGTACTGTGACATTTTAGAATAACTTCTAACTTAAACCCATAAAGAGAACAGAGATAACATAGGCACTAGTTAGTTCTCAAACTCACTTTCTTATTGGGCTATGTGTCTTGCTAGAATTAAATAATATGACACATTTAGTATTCCAGGCAATTTAAACGTATCTTAAGTGTTAAGTGTTATTTCACTCCTTAGCATTTCGCAAACTTCATACACATAACATAATGTTTTATCAATATTTTAATGTTTCTTAGTCATTATGCAGAGGACTGACGCTGTGTAAGACATGAATAAAGTAATCATTCATTATAGTCAACAATCCATACGATGAAAAGTGTTTCAATTAATATTGGATGTTTGCAAAACATAAACTATAACTGTTTAATTCTGTAAAAATGTAACCTTTGATCATTTAAACCATAGCGGTCTACTGTGACTACTACAACGAGCAGGGGCAGTGTAGCTGGCACTATGAAGCCTGTGGTGAGATGCTGAGCTGCGGCAAAGACAACTACATCACTCACAAGCTGGAAGGTAACTAGACTTTCTCAGTTGTATCCAAATATAACAGCTAAACTTAATTCTTAAAATAATGTCTTAATGTTACTTAGTTTGTGTCTTTTTCTGGCAGTATTGCAAACAAACCTGGTCTTCTAATGAAATCATCACAATCTAGATTGAATCAAAAGTATTTTTCTAGTCAATGCATACAAAACCATTTGCAACCATAAAATAAACATTTTCTTTATTTTTGGAAAAGGCTGCTACCCCAGATGTTCAAAGGAGGAGCCATACTATGATGAAAATATTGGTGAATGCACTAAATTGAGAAACTGCACTTGTTATTTTAATGACACTATCATTCAACCTTGGACAGTGGTGATGATACAATCTTTTGAGTGGTAAGTTGGGCAATTTGTTATATATAAATATGTAAATGTCCATGATAACTATACTATTAATTTTATTATTCATTACATTAACAACTGGATATTTCTTATTCTCCTATGTAAATCTTTTCAGCCGCTGTGAAAATGGAACGATAAACTGCCGTAAGTGTCAATTATATTCATGCACCACTACATTTACTATTTCAAGTGTCTATTACCAATTACACAAAACTATGAAATAGTTTTTGTGGAACTTAGAATTTTAAATGGTTTAGAGTATGTAAGTCACAGAACCTGTTTTCAAAACACCAGACCTCAATTCCACCTCTACTCCGACAGCACCTCCACCCACCACCACAGCTGTCAGCTTAACTACAGCTGAAACAAGGTTGACAACGCACCCCACCACCTCTTCATCAATGACTACCATTAATATCTCAACTACTACTGAAAATTGGTCAACTGTGCTTTCCACAACGTCTACACCAACAACTACAACTTCCTTAACTACGGCAAAAACAAGGTCAACAACGCACCCCACCACCTCTTCATCAATGACAACCATTAATATCTCAACTACTACTGAAAATTGGTCAACTGAGGTTTCCACAATGTCTACTCCAACAACTACAACATCCTTAACTACGACTGAAACTAAGTCAACAACTCCCACCACCACCTCTTCACCAATGACAACCATTCCCAATATCTCAACTACCAGTGAAAATTGGTCAACTGAGCGTTCTACTATGTCTACACCAACAACTACAACTTCCTTAACTACGGCTGAAACAAAGTCAACAACGCACCCCACCACCTCTTCACCAATGACAACCATTAATATCTCAACTACTACTGAAAATTGGTCAACTGAGCTTTCCACAACATCTACTCCAACAACTACAACTTCCTTAACTACGGCTGAAACAAAGTCAACAACTCCCACCACCACCTCTTCACCAATGACAACCATTCCCAATATCTCAACTACCAGTGAAAATTGGTCAACTGAGCATTCTACTATGTCTACACCAACAACTACAACTTCCTTAACTACGGCTGAAACAAAGTCAACAACACACCCCACCACCTCTTCACCAATGACAACCATTAATATCTCAACTACTACTGAAAATTGGTCAACTGAGCTTTCCACAACATCTACTCCAACAACTACAACTTCCTTAACTACGGCTGAAACAAAGTCAACAACTCCCACCACCACCTCTTCACCAATGACAACCATTCCCAATACCTCAACTACCAGTGCAAATTGGTCAACTGTGCTTTCCACCACCTATACACCAACAACTACAACCACAACTGAATCCAAAGTCACTACTAGCTCACCCCGAACAACTAGAATGGGCACAACTCCTTCAATGACAACTGCTGCCTCAACACAGCTTACAATGATAACAAATAACACTGAATCTACCACAGTACAGATGACCTCAACAGAGTTAATTACACCTAGAACTATTAGCACAGTACCTTCAACAACAGGGACAACAGAGTCAGAGCCCACTGAGACAGTTCTGCCAACAGAAACCATCACAACACAACCAACAACAACGCATAGTGAGCCAACAGCAACAACACTTCAATCAACCACCTTTGCAACCAATGCTACATCTGCTGAAACCTCAGGTCCCACTGAAGTAACCATGACAAAAGCTCTCACTGAAACATCGTACCCCTCTACGCATTTAACCACTCAACTCAGTACAACCGTTTCAGAAGCAACAACGTCTAAATTTACGACGATGCCACCAACAACATATATCACTGAGATTTCAAGCTCCACAACCACTGGTGCGTGCCACGTACTTGTTTCGCACATTACTCAGTTTTTTCAGTTATCCTAGCAATCAGTTCCTTAAATTACCTAAACTATATTTTAGTATTTTCTTTGTTCACTGTCTTCAACTGTTTTGTGTTCATCAAAACACCAGTGTGTGAGTGTAAAGACCTGAAGAGGAAAAAACGCTGGGATTGCGGTGAGACGTGGACAGAGGACTGCTTCCATAAGACCTGTGCAGATGGGAAGATAGAGTTGACTTCAATAGTTTGTCCGGAGCTTACAATTCCCAACTGCCCCAGACAACAGGTCACAAAAGTCTTGGATGGATGCTGTGAAACATTTAAGTGTGACTGTAAGTGTATCCTTGTCTGTATCCCTTTTTCTTTCCTTTGTGTTTAATATTTGCCTCTACATATCTATTTCTGATTGTTTATTGTGTGTGGTTAGGGAAGGTATTTTATATTTTATATCTAAAGTGCTGCTCTTTAGAACAGCATCAAGTAATCTTGCTTCCAATTCCCTTAACATATCTGTCCTTATAACGCCCCACTCTGTGTGGCTGTACTTACGGACATTGGTGCTTTGACCACAATGCAAATGCCAGCATTAACATGCTGACATTTTGCAGGTAATGTTTAACATGGTCACCATCTTTGTTTTGAATGCTAACTTTTGCTTATCAGCACCAAACACAAAATACATTTAAGGCTGATGGGAATGTTTTGCAGGTATTTGGCACTGATGTTAAGTAGTAGACAAATGTAAATGCTGACCGGATGATGGTACTAAGGGAAAAGTTAAGGGATCACCAAGGTTATTAATCAATCCTGTGCGGACTGTGAATGTATGTAGTAAATTACATTTGTGTTTTGTGTCCATATTGACTAAAATCCCCTCGGATCCTCTCTAGGTCGCTGTGAGCTATATGGGGACCCCCACTACATCTCCTTCCAAGGTGTAAACTTTGATTTCCTGGTCGAATGCACCAACATCCTGGTGGAGGAGCGGTCACCACATCATAGTCTGACCATTGCTGTGGAAAACAAAGACTGTGTAGAAGGCCTCCGTGGCTCCTGTGTTAAAAGTGTCAGTTTGAGATATCAGAACAATACAGCTACACTCAGAATCCTTCCAGTTTTTGAGTTCATACAGGTAGGACACAACGCCACTCTATTTATTTATGTTTTGCCAATATATTGGCTATTTGGCTACAAGGATGCTAATAATCATTTTCTCTGATAAAGGATGTTTTTACTTCAAGGCTCTACTGTACTGGATAATTAGACAGTTTCTTTGATACTGATCTAATCTGCCCTAGGCCACTCTGAACAACGTGAGCATAGAGCCGCCATATGAGGAGCATGGGTTTAGGTTTGAGACCACGACGTACACAGTGTCAATCTACCTCCCAGAGATCCGCTCTTTTGTCTCCCTCAGTCCGTCCTATATCCTGGTGGTCAGTTTGGCCATGGAGCACTTCCACAACAACACCCAGGGACAATGTGGTGGGTAATGGATCAAAAGGTGGTGTGGTTAAGTGCATGTTGTATATCTATTTTAACAGTGGTTGTTTGTGAGTGGAGTGGGTTTTCAGGAAATGCAAAAAAAATAACTAAATCTCACATTTTTTTATGAATTTTATTAGCTTAATCTTGTCTGTCAATTTAAAACAATAGCCAACATGTTTCTAAATTGACTTGTAGGATAACAAAACCATATAGTATGTTTAGCTTAACGCTGCATTAAACACTTTCTGATCACTAGAAACCCAAATCCCAAAGAAACTTATTGACCGTGAACCAATTTGCTCGCTTACATTTTACACCTACTTTTTTTGCCAGACACTTTCTCTTCTTTAGATGTGCTAAAAGTGTCTGAAAGCTGCATAGAGTGTTTAAATCAATTCAATTGTGTATGTGTATATTAGACTTCAAATTGCTCTGTCTTTTCTTCAGGTGTATGTGGTGTTGGATCATGTATCCGTAAAGGAGGGCAGATGGAGGACGACAGCTGCTGTGATAAGACGGCTTATGGCTGGGTGGACGACAACCCGCTGGATCCAGCTTGTGCTTCTCTACAAAGGGATGTACCTTGTTTCTCACCCACTACAGTATCCTCTACACCAACCATGTCCACCCCTTGCCCTGCGAGCCGTCTATGTGACCTGCTGGACCACCCGTAAGCTCCACACACTAGCACACACACCTCCTTGGGGAATTGGCGGGAGAATTGAGGATTATTGTGTTTGTCACACTATATGCCATACGCTCAAGGCACAATGCTTTGCTTTATTTCACTTAAGAGCTACCTTTGTTACAAATGCAGACATGTAGTAGCAACCACCCAGAGTCACCTGTAACACCCGTAGCTACTAATGCCCTAGCAGTCACCTGTAACACCTTAACAATATCCAAACAACCACCTAGAAGTGACGTAGCAACCAGCAAGTACCACCCTAGCAACCACATACTAATTTCAATGGTGTATAACCATGGCTGTCTAAATGTCTTTGTTTCCGTAGAACCTTTTCAAATTGCAGCAAGTATGTGAATTTGAACCTTAAAAAGAAGAACTGTGAGTACGATTCATGCAGGAATGGTCCTTGCTCTTCACTAGAGCAAGCTGCTATGGAATGCATGAATGCTGGGGTCTGTATTGACTGGAGAGCACTGACTAATGGAAGCTGCCGTATGTACCTTTTTATGTATCATTTTTCTTATTCTCTGTAAAGCAAAGCCAGACAGACCAAGGACTTGATGTATTTGCATACATTTTTTATGTTTTTTGGCCTGACTGTAATAATGTTCTGAATAAAAATGCCAATGATAAAATCCTCTTTAAAGTGATACTTACATTATCACTTAATTGTCCTTGTTCATATTCCAGCTGTGACATGTCCAAAAGGATTGGTTTTCAGAGAATGTCATGACAGGCTGGATGACTTCTGCTATGGAGGGTTTGTAAACGCACTTACTTACTTACTCTTGTGACATTTATTTCTCACTTTATTTAATTGAAAATGTTTCCCCTGTCAAGATTTCCACAGTCACTATTTCTCTTCTGGTTTGGTTGTGCAGAATGGTTTATCGAGGAGCCTCCCTTGACAAAAGCATTGGAGGCTGTTTTTGTCCCAGCGGCCAAATCAAGGCAGGAAACCACTCAAACAGCTGCGTGTCGAACTGTCCCTGTGAGTAACATGGCCTAAAAGGCTGACACTCACACCTGAACATGTGTTGCCATTACTAGTGTAAATGTAGAGTTTGTGTCTTGTCCATTAGATTGTAAAGGACCACTCGGTGAGCCCAAAATGGTGAGTATCTTTGTCTCATCAGTGCAAACATTTTTATTATCCCTGACTCTAGATTGGATTCTAGATTTAAAAAGTATTTCTTTCTTTCAGCCTGGTGAGGAGTGGCAGTCCAACTGTCACATGTGTAAATGTAACAACCAGACTCGCTCAGAGGAGTGTGCTCTCAAACCTCCGGATCCAGTTCCACAATGTAGCGCCAATGCTGTACTGGTAAACGCCCCTTGCTGTCGTAAACAGATTTGTGGTAAGCACTGGCAAGTCTTAATATTTTTAAATCATGCTTTAAGTAGTCTCTCAGAGTATTTTCTTTTACCTACATGACTACTAAAAGTAATCGCACATTATTACTTTATTTTTCAGTTAAGAAGACATGCAGTTATCATAAACAAACATACCAGGTATGTTGTGTCTAATCTTATAACAGTCTCTGTACACGGCAAAGGAAAGTGTTCCTTCTCCCATGGAGGAAACATGCTTTTTAGATTGAAATGAATCCTTGTACTGTATAGTGTCTTGTTGTGATATCAGTCTTTGTGTGTGTAGGTGGGAGACAGATGGAAGGATGCCGCCCATCCCTGCAGTTCATTCAATTGTAGCAAAGAGGGTATTCAGACTGTGACTAGAGTCTGTCCCCAGGACAAGTGTCCGGAGGTACTGCACACCCCCTGCTCAGCCTTATTCTACAATAATGACACATGTATTACTGCGATTCCCACGAGAGCATTGTTTTATAATGAAGAAAAACGTGTTACATTTATTGGGTGTGTTATTCCTACAGGGGGTACATTTTGGAAATAAGAAGGGTTAGGGGGTGGATACCCAAGTAAAGGGATTTTTCCAAACACTTTAAAAGCTGAAACACTGGAGCCAAGCCACAGTTAGGTGTTAAATAATAATTAGAACAACGAACATTTAACCTTGAGCTCTTATGATGTGTTCACCAGGAGGACAGAATTTGGGACAACCAACACTGCTGCTTTACATGTAAGTTAAGTGAAAATCAATAAAATACTAAAAGTCATTTACAATTTCAGTTTATAGAAGTATGACATTTCAGTTCCAGCAATTTAACCATTGAAAAGGTAAACGATGTGGGGCTTTCCTGCATTCGAAATTTGATAAAGAGGAAAATATCTTCACATTTTGCAGATGCTTTGCTTCCAATCATCAGACTGCCTCCCTTATTCATTTCCTCTGACTTCAGGTAACCAGAGGTGTGTTCCGAAGGTGACTAGTATCAGATATACAGTAGACAACTGTACCGGCGTCATGCAGATACCTGTATGTCAGGGCAGCTGTGCGTCTCCGCCCAGGTGAGAAGAAATACTCATAGTTGTGACACACATTTTGAGTTTTTCAGTGTTCATACTGAGTACTTTTACTTCAGTCCTGTGTGAATTTTAGACACTTTTCTGACTTTTATACCTGATTCAGGATAAAATGACACATCTCTCTCCCTCCCTCTGTCTGTGTCAATGCCTCTCTGCCCTCTGTCTTCCTTCCCTCCCCTCCCGCTCTTCCCTCCTCACCGTGGTGCCTCGGCTCACTGCAACAGGGTTGTGTTACACGGTGACCTGCTGGTGATACAGAAGAACAACTGCTGTCAGAAGCAGCGCTCAGTGAATAAACCAGTGACCCTGCAGTGCTTCGACCTCACGACCAGAACCTACCCCTACGAGCACATCACCGGCTGTGAGTGCAGAGCCTGTGACTTGCTGTACTGAAAAATCTTGGTTGTTTTTTTCGTCATGTTCCCTTTCGATTGTCAAATCAAAAGCTAATGTATTCAAATTGTATGGATTATTAAATACAATCCTTCACTTTATTTCTTTATTTACAGTAATTCCATAATATGCTTTAAATCAAATAAACATAATCATTGTCTACTTCCCAAAGTTTGTAGTATGTATCTTCTTTCGGTGCAGTATTAAACCTGACTCTCTCTACTTCTCAACATAAGTACCTATTGGCAGCCATAAAGATAGGGCCCTCGATCACTCCCATTTCTGCCAAAAAACTGTTTACCAGAAAGCAAAGGGTTGTTTTTATGCAAATTAACGTAAAATAACTGAGATTTCTGCTTTAACCCCAATACAATGAAAGTAAAGGAAATGTACTTGAAACTGCACTGAAAAATTCGACATCAAAACAAAACACAGCAACATCTCTTTCCAGAATCAACTCATTTTGTTTCTCTAAATAATCCAATAATTCTTTTCAACAATTTAAATCGAAGAGAAGTCCCTCTGAAAACTATTGACAACACACTGTTGCTGTTGATTTGATTTTATAAATCCGACTATCTGTACGGCTATTACCAATAGAGGTAAGTGCTTTATGTAGTCTAGGTGACCTTGCCCTTTAAGAGTTAACTGTAAGTTGGCTCATTCTAAATGTCATTACTGATAAATGACTGAGTGACATGTCTGCTGCAACTGTAATGTCAATATTCTTTGGTGTGTTGAATTTTAAATATGTAAGGGTATTCATTGAATGTCTTACATACTCAAACAAATCTAATCAGGTGATGTGATGTACTAAAGCCATACTCAGTCATTAGGACACCGAGAGAATGCCATTGTTAGGGGCTATCAATAGGACAGGAAGACTTTGATCAGGCCTAGGAAACACCCAGCCTTACAAAAGCTGAATTTCTCCAGGAGAGGAAAAGCATTTCAGTCTTTGAAAACAGCAAACCAACAGAAGCAGCAGGCTTGTAAAATAAGCTTTGGGCAGCTCCATGCTGCTGCTGTTTGTTGTGCGTACAAAAGGATGGATACTTGGAAGGCTTATGATGTTCACAGAGAAGGATGTGCGAGTGTGCGCAGACTGTGAGTGAGTGTGTGTGTGTGTGTGTGTGTTTGCATTTGGTGAACCCCTGAACCTTCCGGTGTTGCCGATCAGACATACATCCCACTGGACCTTACCCAGCAGGGGCAGTCACGTTTGGGGTTTGTGTTTTGTGTTTTGTGTGTGTGTGAGTGCTGGAGGGGTTGGAGAGCTTTTTATTGACATGATCAACAAGCGCACACAAGTGGTTGGGTTACTGATTACAGGTGATGTTATAGTTTGTTTGTGATAAGACTCTTGTTTGAAGCACAAAGTCCTACCAGGTACATTGGGTCTTCAGCAGCTTTTCCACATCCATCCCATCCGTCATAGGACCACTGCTGCCTCTCAGGTAAATACCTTTTCTGGTTTTTCCCTTCTTCTAATTCTGCACTACGACTTTCTGTAAGATTCACTGAAAAAATATTGTACTATTTACTGGTGTTTAAGTGTAAACTACAGGTAAATTGGCTGTATTGGGATCAGAAAACCGACAAATAAAGTGAATTTGGTAACAATATTTGGTAACATGCTACTTCTAAATGTATATACCGGTACGTTTGACAGGTTTTGGGCACTACATTTTCTGATATGATGACACTGCTACACACACTGACAATAAACTCTTCATGAAGTCATGAATGTGAATGAAGTAGTTGATTTTTTTATTTGGGATATTTTGAAGAAAATTTATTTGATCAAATCAGATGAAATAACTTAATTTGCCCCAAACTCTGATGTGCTCCTAACCCTAGTGTCTCTCTGCAGGTCCTTTGGTGCGGTGTTTTTCTGCTTCCTTACATCTGTTGAGCACACAGCAGCATCATGAGCGTAGAGTCCAAAAAAACACGTGAGGCTTGCTGCTCCAACCTCAAGGTCAGTAATATGTTACCCTGTCCCCACTGTACAAGAAAAATAAAACTGCAGATGAACATGGTTGCAGTGACCTGTATTCATTATATGTAAGAGCTGTTTTTTATTGATTCACTTTGTCAATGTGGCTGCACAGTTAATTACATGCTTTCTGACAACGGACTGATCATATAAGAAAATGGGACATCATCTTATCAGTAGCAATTAATATTGGTTGATAATATTGATTCATTGCCCGGTGAACTGGAAGAAATGTGTTTAGTTGTGAAGCGTTATCTGTTCTATACACATATTCACATAATAGTCTATGACTAAGATTAAGATTTCACTAAACATTGAAATCTCCAGAACCCCAACTTTGTGTCAATTTAATTTGACATGGTGCGACAACTTGAATACTGTTACTGCAATGTCTTGTTTCTTTGTCTGTACACGAATATGTTTGCATTAGAGTAGATTTAAATTAATCTAATCAAAGTGAATGTAAATCCAATCAGAGTTAAAAGCAGGTGTGAAGGTCTTTAAATGTGTGCTAGTTGTTGTGTGTGAGCCTAATCCATCCATGTGTTAACACAGCCATTCACCCTTTCCCCTTAACATCTGTGCAAGGTGCAATTACATCCTTTTATCCTTTGTAATGCAATAAGCCTCATTCAAAAACCTTTCATTGCATTGTAGAACTGCGAAAAAGTAGATTAATCCTCTCACTCGGAAGTCTTTAAGGAGAGATTATTACCACTTTACAACAGGCTCTCACACTCAGTTTCACCGTTTGGAAAATACTCTGACGAATCACTAAACCTAATCTAATCACAATCAAATCAAATCAAACGTCCACCAACTGTTCTTGTTTTAGAGGAGAGAAGTTTCACCCAACATGCTTTTTATGTGTTTTGTGTTTCTAGCTCTTCCTGGCCTCTTTGGCATCTGTATACTTTTCCAAAGCCTTTGGTGGGGCCTATATGAAGAGCTCCATCACCCAGATTGAGAGACGCTTCGACATCCCCAGCTCCGTCATTGGGGTTATAGATGGCAGCTTCGAAATGGGTATGTGCAGCTTTGTTTAAAACTAAAATATTTAGGATTGTTTTTTTTAAAGAAAATCAGTTGTTACATGTTAATTAGTGGAGGCTAAATGTGTCCCCCTGTTTCCAGTCTTCATGCTAAGTTATGCTGGCCGCCTGCTGACTATAGCTTCTCAATTAGCATACAGACATGAGAGTGGTATCGATCTGATCATTTAAAGTCGATATGCATATTTTCAGAAGTGTTAATTATTCATTCAGTTATTTGAATCCTTCTCCTCCCCAGGTAACCTGTTGGTGATAGCCTTTGTGAGCTACTTTGGCGCTAAGCTCCATCGTCCCAGGCTGATTGGTATCGGCTGTGTGATCATGGCTGCTGGATCTTACCTCATAGCCCTGCCTCACTTCTTCCAGGGACTGTTAGTACACGGTTTCCTTAATCTTCTTGATATTCAGATGTTGTTAATGGTACATATCATCAACTAGAATCACATTATATGGTTCTTGGAGGCAGAACTGCTGTGGAATCTTAGCATTTAATTTAACCACAAAGGGAAGAGTCAAATAACTACTGTTATTCAGGATACAATATGTATATAATAACAATAACAGCTAATTTTATTTATTGTAATGTGCACATGTTGGGATTAGCCTGTTTGGGGTGTCAGACGATGAGGCTCATACCCAACCTTTGTATTTAGCTCGTCACCTCAAACATTAGTGCACACAGCAGACTATCTAGTGCTTTATGAGAAAATCAGACTACCACGACAAGGATTTTGTGTGTAAATTAGTTAATACGATTATAGTGTTGGCCTCTCTACAAAACACAGTCAGAATATTAAGAAATAATACATGACCCAGCTTTCTTGATCTTGTGCTTCATTGGGGGCAAATTCCTTGACAGACTTGCAGTTGATTAAAGTCTCATAAATCAGCAGTCACACAGTCACTTTTAAAGGTTTCGGGGCCCCTGGGAGCCTGGGAGCCTGGGGCTCTGGTGCAGTTACCTACTGTTTAGTAATCCAGCCATGAATGTGCATCTCACTGGCAATTTTAGTTGTTAGGGAGATATTAAAGACTTAAAGACACATACAGAATGTTTGCATGCTGCATTAACACAAATTATTTCACTCATGTTGAGCATTATACTTATATCTACAGTATATGCCCTGTACTTTTCAGATAATTCTTTTGAAACAGACGGTGTAACTATTCTTAATTTTTGTTCCCAGGTACAAGTATGAGACCAGTGTGTCCCACAGTACAAATATCAACAGCACTGAGAGCATCCTGCCCTGTCTGTCCAACCACAGCCTGGCAGAGGCAGATGAGATGCCTGATCTAGAGGCCATAACAGGTAACAAACAGAACACACACATGAGATACCAAATCAAGTCATTCATAGAGGCAGAAGAAAGAGTTGTCGATATCATGTCCAGTTTTATTTCATTTCTACTGTTTGTCCTTCCTCAGCTTGTGAAAAGGCAGCTGGCTCGTCTTTGTGGATCTATGTATTCTTGGGAAACATGCTGCGTGGAATTGGAGAGACTCCCATCATGCCTCTGGGTGTGTCCTACCTCGACGACTTCTCCAGAGAAGAGAACACTCCTTTCTATTTGGGTTAGTTACTTTTTACCTCCTGACCGCCTCATGCCATTTCACACTGCACTACACCTGCGTCAGTTTACCCTCTCAAGGGCTCAGCTACTTTATTTCCCATCTCCTTGGATCACTTTGAGAGAATTTGACTCTCTCTTTACTATGTCAGCCCGCTTCGTCAGTGTCCCGTTATTGGTGCTTTGTTGCTTTTCTGTGTGCCTATCATGTATATTTGGGATAATGCTTGATTGCTATGACAGTACTAGAGTACATAACATTTCTTTCTCTGTTTCTCCATTCCCTAGCCTGCATCCATACAGTGGGAATCTTAGGGCCTATGTTTGGGTTCATGCTCGGGTCCTACCTTGCCAAGATCTACGTGGACATCGGATCTGTGGATTTAGGTATGGGACCTCTCAACATCAAGGGGCAAAAGAGGATGTGTTCAATATGTGTTAATGTGTCACAACTTGGTAGTTCTAACCCATTAAGTCAGTTTTCCTTGATTGATAAGAAAAATATTGATTTATTGGCATTGTGCAGACCTATTACACATAACCTCTCCTTCAAAATTGAGAATTAAAGTGCCCTTCAGCAAAGAAACCCTTCCTCCTAGCTTGTCATTAAGTGATAACTAAACAGCTGAGAGTTACCAATGAAAATCCTATAAACATTTCATAATCTGATGTCTTTGCTCGTCTTCTACTCCCAGACAGTGTCACCATCAACTATAAGGACTCCCGCTGGGTGGGGGCCTGGTGGCTGGGCTTCATAGTGACTGGCACTGTGATCCTGCTGTCCAGTATCCCATTCTGGTTCCTGCCCAAGTCTTTGCCCAAGCAGGGGCAAGAGCAGAGCCAGAGTAAAGGCACAGAGCTCGCCACAACGGCAGAGCAGGAGAATTTCCTGACAGACGAAAACCAGGATCAGGAGGAGAAGCCGGTTTCATTCCAGGAGCTGGCTAAAGGTACCATCCACGCTTTTGCATCATTTAAAAATGCTACAAAGCAGAGTGCTTTGTTTTTTTTAATGACTTATTCCTGCATTCTTAATTCTTGTTCCCCAGCTTTATCCATGAGCAGCAGAAAAATGCATACCCTAAACTCCTTCTACGATTTAAAACACCAAGAGATGTGTCCTTGCGAAAATAGTTTTTAGGCTGGATGTGTTTAATCATTAACCAGGGAAAAGTCCAGACAAACCAGAGCCCAGATCCGTAACCCTGAACACTGGAAAGGCAGCAACTAACCCCCATGCAATCTGAGTTGAATGACACTTCAGGACAGAGAAACATGTGGGAACATATGGTTATCTAAGCTTAGGGTCATGCCATAGTTCATAACAAAATTATGTCATAACAGTGTTCACTTTTGTACATACTTATTTGAAAGTGATATTACAAATGAATCAATACATAACAAAAGTTTGAAAAAAATAGACAATAAAAATGAAAGGTAAAACAAAAGAACAAAAACAAGTTATGTAATAATGCTCTTTAATGTGTGTAAAATGACAACACGCATGTGTATCAGAAATTATGCCTTACTAAATATGTGTGTATTAACATTTGCATTGTGAATGTGAATAGACATAGGGTCACAGGTAAAATATATGAAATAGAAACATTACCACTTCAAATAAACAGATATGCCATTCTCAAACTGGCTGCTATATTCTATGCAAAGACTTAAGGACACTAAATTATTTTTACTTGATACATTTTAACAATTCACTTTGGCAACAACAAGAAAAAACATTGTGCCTCTCAATAAAACTACTTTAGTTTAATCCTACAATTTCTCTTTGTTCTTCACCAGATTTCGTTCCGTCCCTGAGGAGACTCTTCAAGAACAGCATCTTCACGATGATGATCCTTACGTACCTGGTTTCCGTCAACGGCTTCATTGGCATGATCACCTTCAAGCCAAAGTACATGGAGCAAGTCTTTGGCCAATCAGCCTCCAAAGCCATTTTCCTCATCGGTACAGAGCAATAACTGACCCCCATTCAGTCTTTACTGCACGTTTTGGCCCAAGGCAACTTAAACAATGATGTTATTGAAGGGAAGTGTGATTGCGAGAGATAAAGTTGACTTGAAATGTAAGCACTAAGCAGCCCACTGTGGGCTCTCCTTTTGTGTGTGTCCGTAAAGTAGCACGCTGAGCTATGATTAGCTTTTTATGACTGTGTACCAGCACGGCTAGTTACTTTTTTAAGCTTAAGCTAGAATAACTGTTCAATATTCAACCCATGGCATTATCTCACCATTCCTTTGCTGCATATTTGTAGTTTTAAACCAGTTTATTTGTTACCCAATGTTTTTGACACATTGTTTTTATTACTTTATAGCAAAAAACTGTGATCAGTAGGACATTTTCACTTTACATTTTTCCCTGGGTATTGATCATCCATCCATTCATTGATCAATTTATTCATCCATCCAGGTATACTGAACCTGCCAGCAGTAGGTTTGGGAATCATCACCGGAGGTTTTGTACTGAAGCGTTTCAAACTGGGTGTCATCGGAGCAGCCAGGGTGTCGATCGCTGCCTCCATCGGGTCCTTATGTCTGCTTTTCATTCAGAACTTCATCTACTGTGAAAAGGCAGAGGTGGCAGGTCTTACTGTGTCATATCAAGGGTGAGTGGCATACAAACCAGTTTCACATCACTTTTGTCTCATGAAAAACATAAGAAACACACACATGCTAAATAGGCTTGTAGTGATTAATCTCCATGGAAACTCATTTATGCCTCCCTGGACCAAAAACCCTTACTCACAAATATCTGTTCATGTCTGTGTGCACCAGGTATTCTCATGTGTCCTACAACCAGGAGACCTTGCTGTCACAGTGCAACATGGGCTGCTCCTGCTCCGTGAAGCATTGGGACCCAGTATGCGCTTACAACGGAGTAACGTATGCCTCGCCCTGCCTGGCTGGCTGCCAGACCGCCACCGGCATCGGCAAGGAAATGGTAAGACGGCCACTTATATGTTCTCATAGAAATAGATAGGACTGGTAGATTAAAGATGAGAATTATAGGCAAACAACAGCTCATCTTACATGTAATTTCAATCAACTTCTTGCTGAAACTCGATGAAGATTAAACAGAAATTCAGGAGAAGTTAACCTCTGGTTAGTTGCCAATTGTTGAAGACAAGAAGTCATACTTCCTGCAGAGCTAAGGATCGTTCGCAGCATTATCGCTTTAAGTCTTGCTTTGAAGTCATATTGTGCAGCAGTAACCCACGTACATCCCACAGTCAAAGGTAGTTATACACATCTGTCTTCTGGTTCTTTAGATGTTTCATAACTGCACCTGCGCTGGAGAGACGATGACTCCAGCCATGAACATGTCCGCAGTGCTGGGTCAGTGCCCCAGGAGGAGCAACTGTGATCGCGTATTCAAAATCTACATGGCTTTGTCCGTCCTGGGGTCTTTCATTTCTGCCTGTGGGGGCACGCCGGCATACATCGTACTGCTCAGGTCAGCTAAAAGAGCTCAGCTCACATCTTTTATGGCTGGGTATAATGTTGCCTTGCAGTGTCTTATTGATTTTTCAACCGATTTTGTGTGGACTGCCTCTGTAACACTGTTGTGGGTAATATTGCATCTTGTTTTTTTTTCTCTAAGCTAAAATACTGATTTCAAGGTCTAATGTGATAATGTTTGGGCTTATCTTACAGGTCCATACAGCAAGACCTGAAGTCACTGGCTTTGGGTATGCAGACGCTGATAGTGAGAACTTTGGGTAAGTATCGAAACTATGTGGAGGTTTTGTAAAATCATCATGTTAAAAGTATTATCCAGGTTTCAGGACCAAGCGTATACCGAGGGCAATGATTCGTGAAATTGGCTCTTGATATGTGTAAGCAAATGTGACTCTCTGTTTTTTCAGGTGGAATACCTCCTCCAATATATTTCGGAGCACTGATTGACCGAACCTGTTTGAAGTGGGGCACCAAGCAATGTGGAGGCCAGGGAGCATGCAGACTCTATGATGCTGATAAGTTCAGGTATACAGTTAAACCAGACTGGTATTTTATTTCTAGAATACCCGATCTGTAACATTAAAACATGTCTAAAATCTAGTTTAAATTACATCCAATAGTATGCACTATTTTAACAATGGATACTTTAAAGGTGCAATGTGTAACATGTTATTACGCGCGCCAAACAAAAAGGAGTCAGTATTTCACCTCGGGTGGGAAACTTAACCTGTTCCAATGTTTTTTACTTTTCAGAATGACATTCTTGGGGTTGATTACGGGACTCTACTTTCTATCCAACATGCTCTGGGGAGGCCTCTATTTCAAAATTGTCAAGAGACAGAAGAAGTTAGCACTGAGGAATCAGGCCAAAGAAAATGGAGTGGAGGGTGACACGGTGGGCAATGGACACGCAAACATCAATATTGCCAAAATAAAAGAAGACGCAGGCAATGAGAGCACTATTTAAGGTGTTTGAGGAAGGCAACACCATTGTACAATGCAGGCGAACGACACAGATTTTCCATTGCCGAAGTTCTGTGCTGCATCCATAGTGGACCGAATGTGGTAATGGTACAGTGTCAGCACTCTTTGGTCTTCAAGTAGTTTTTACACACATATCGTGCCATAAACATCAGCTGCAGTTTGTTCACTTCAAAGGTCAAAGACTCTTTGCTTAGTTTTAATATGAACACCAATCACATTGATCCACATCTGCACAAAGACGGATCATTTTAGAGGTCATTTTTAGCTCTACTTCAAGACAGTCAGGTAAACATAATGGGAACACATGCCGTTCATTTATCAAGATGTTCACTTATGACACATTTCAGTATGATGTCAGAGGAACGAAACACTAAATCTGCCAAATATTTGGAGAACGTTGGCTTTTTAGCTCGTGTCCATTATTTATACTTGAATAGCATTAAGTCAGGTCATGAAAGTCAAGTTCCACAACTTAACATTCAAAATGTTGTATGTGTACAGTAAATGTACAATATAGTATGTACAGTAAAGTTTAAAATACGAGTAAAAGACAACTAGTATTTGTGGCCTAAGAGGTGGTAGCGTCACTTAGTAACATGACGCATTGTTCGTGTTTTTTTCAGTGATTGAAAATGTTTTCTTTCATGTTTTTCAGTGAGAGTTTGTGAGATTATATAGTCTACATCACTGTCTTTGTTTAACAGTATTGTAATGAGGATGGTGGGGATGACTAAGGTTTAAATTCAGGGTGTGTTAGAGTTTAGTTAACAAGTTAGCAAGTGTAGAGCTTCAACTTACCCAGTAAATTACCCAACTTTATTACAAGAATAGTCACTCAGATCAGGATTCCTAAAGGGATAAGTAAATACTGTCGTTTTGTTTGACTATAGCTGCTATAATTAGGACTGTTACAGATTTGACTTCCTCAATAGGGTACCATTTTTGTTGCAAGAAAAGCCCCCATACCAAATTATGAGATATATGGTACCCACTGTATGTCTGTGACTGCTGAAGGCTGATTCAGTGATTGAAAGCAGCAAGAGCTGTCTGAAAAAGATAGGAGGAGTTGTGAATTGTCAAATGGAGAAACTGAGAAAAGGAGTTGTCAAATATGAGAAACTTAAAGGTATAGTTCAGTATATTGGCAAATTCGCTTGCAACCAGCAAAGACTATGGAATAAACAAATGGGATATAATGTGTTAACTAATAGGCTTTAGAGGCGGTGATAAGCAGATATTTCTTTCTAGTCTTTGTGGTAGGCTACCTTGCTGCCGGTAGTAGCTTCAAATTTAAGGTGTGTTTACCATGTGAATGGTTTCAATTGTTTCATCTAGCTATATACGTATTTTGGAACTGTGGCTTTAAGACATTTTTAGTGGGGTTTTTTTCAGTTAGAATGACAAAATCATAGCTGAGAAACTAACAGTAGAGGGGCAGCGACATTTGACATGTTTGGATATCTCACATCTCTGACTTTACACACACTTCTTGTTACATCACATCGTCATGCACAAGTCCCCGAGGTCATGAATGTTCATACAATCTGACAAGTTCACTGTAGTTTGGACAGTGAACCAAAAGTAGGTGGAACTCAAATTTGATTGTACTTTGTTCTACTCTGTTATACACTGTAGTTGACAATGGAAATGTATCATTAGCGTTATGTAGATATTTTTTTATATTCCATATATTTTTGTTTTATAATTTCTGCTTTCTTTCTTTTTTTCTTCTTTTTTTCAATTTTGGTGATTTTCCTTGAATCTGTAAGCATTAAAGACACATTTTCTCAATATATTTTGAACCCTGAGTCCTAATTAATGTTATTTTCTAACATGCAACTAGCATTTTGTCATATATTCAACTAAAGTTTCTCCAGTTCAATTTTTTTTTGCCCCTCAGTTTACAGTTACCTGCCTTTTGAGTATCTTTCAGCCTATTGTTTTGGTCTTCTGGCCCGCAGCTTTACTTTATTGGTTCAGTCTCACTGCTCTCAGAGTGTAGTTTTGGCCTCAGTAGGCAGCTGTTTTCAGTGTAAAGGCCTCAAAAACCCACTGTACCCACACACAAACCAACATTTAGCCATGCTGTAGCGTGGCTTAACCCTAAGGAAAAGTTGCGAACAAAAAAAGAAACCCCATGCCTTAATATGTCATCCCCTGAAGAAACAAAGGAAGAAAATTAAAATAGCTATAGATTAGAGCATGAGAAAGGTAAAAGCTACCAAAAACACAAGGGTCATCATTCCTCTTAAAAATAGCAGTCCAGTCTCCAGTTGAGCACCTGCTACCTTGACAGACTAGGGGTTATCTACAATTTCTCTTCAAAAAAAATAAATCAATGTAATTTGAACCACCGAGATTTTGCAGTCCTCCAAAAGGGAAAGAAGTCCATGATGTCACTACAGGGACAGGATGTGGACAGACATGCGCTGTTCCCTCATAACCTTTCTGTGCACTTGGTTTCACCAATGTGATTTCTCCGAGCCTTTTGAATCAGGGGCCTCATTTTAAAGCACATGTGCATCGACATATCAGTCTGGATCGCTTTAGGTTGAAGGTTGTTATTGTGTAAGCCGGTCCATCAAACTTTGACTGCTCTGTGTTTACTTTGTCGCTCACCAAATATGTTCTCTCTATTTAATAAGATAAAAGTTTTTTTCTTCAGCTAAACGTGTGTTGTTTTTTTGTTTTGGCCTTCCCCATGTTACATGAAATATTGTAACTGTTCAATATTTTATTATTTTTTTTTACTTTTATTATTATACCAATACTCCAAAATGCTTGATTTAAAAAGTTGGCAACTTTTCCATTTTAGCTTTAAATGTAAATTTCATAATCTCTTCTGTATTCAAAACCCTTAATCTTATTCATCCACTGCATTTTGTTTTTCCTCGATGTTTTGTGGCTCATGATCCTGTGTGCACCGTCTGGTTTCACCAGCAGGCTGCGCTCTTTACAACAAAATACCTCTGCAAGGTCCTGCAATGCCACTGAGGGTGTCCCACTGCTTCTATTAGTACCAAACTAAAGCCAGTCAGACGGAAAATTTGGAATGCAGAATTAAAGAATTAATGTTCCAAAGTATTTTGTACTAATTTGTTTCAGGTATAATGATCTAAGGCTGATGCAGTAACAAACTGCATTCCTGTCTGAATGCACCTGAAACTGGATACAGTGAAGAAGAAAAAAGAAAAAATGTAATACATGCTCAAAATTCTAGAGAAGTGTAATTTTTCAGAAAGGGAAAGTGGCAAACACATTTCTTCGCTGTTGCTGTGCAGGAATGTGAAGGCTCTTAATCTTAATCTTTGGAATTTGGTAGGGGCCAAAGCTGATTGAGTGACCTGCTGCCTGGCTGCCCGAACCCCCCACCGGTCACTGGACTAATACAGCATCCCTCTACCATGTTCACACCGAGGCACACTCTTCATACTGAGACACACTGTTTCATATAGTATAGGTATTTATCAACGTAATCCAGCAATTCTAAAGAATGAGTTTAGTGTCGTTGATTTTAAATTGAGGTGTCCTGATGTTATAAGTGTCATCAGTAGATATGAAAAAGGCAACCTGCATTTCATACACCTCTTTTTAAATTCCTGTTTGAAGCAACACGCGTCTGATACTTTGCCTTGTGAGAAAAAAATAATCCAAACGGCTTGGTTTGGATTTACTAATCTGTCTCCCCTCTACCCCCCTCCCCACCCCCCCCCTCCTCCCCTTGTCCTCTTGTTGCTGTCCAGCTCCTGGACTGGCTGGGTTGTGTGTGGAATAAAAATGTGTGAGGCATTTTGTCCTCCTGGTTCCAAGTAACTGCACTGCCCTCTAACAGGAGAATAGGAGCTCGGGAAGAGCAGACTTTCCTCCTTGCAGTAGGAGGAGAGACACATGGCTACTTAAAGAGGAGCAGAAGAAGAGAAAAAGAAGAGAGACCTGGAGATGCACTAGGTATTTCAGTAGTCTCAATGTAGCAACATTTTAATTCCTCTGATAAGACCAGAGCTTGCGCTCCAAAGTCGGGTGTTCTTTGAGTATTAAACAGGCTAAACCTGAGGAAGGGTGGTTATTTGAGTTAAGAAGAAACAGTCTGGTTGATTGTGTTACTTTATGTCAATGTTTCCCCCCCGTTCTCAACTTTTCCAGAGGACATATGAGTTGTTACAAGAAACCTTTTTCCTCTCTGATATGGATTCAACCTGCAGTTCCTGACGGTAACTGAGCTGAGAGGATTGTGCGGAGTAGAAGCCTCATCGGTGGAGTTTACACAGGTACCAGTACAGTTGCTCTGTTTTCTCTCACTTTACAAATTCAGACAGGTGAGGCTGCAGTGTCAGGATTGGCTTTGCAACAGGACTTTGCACTTCAGCACCATAATACTCTAATAAGTTGATCCTGATTTGTGCATCTTTTCAGAACATCACACTCTGAAGTCCTTGGAATACTTCAACATTGTATACTTTGATAAATATTATGCGGTAGATTATTGATGTATGAAAATATTCGGAAACGATGATGATTAATGCAAAGATAATCATTACTGTAAGTAAACAACTGCCAATGTTTTTTTAAATTCAATATATTTAATGAAAATGTACTTTTGTTTGATGCCATTTAATATGACGTGTACTATTAATGCATCCAAATACACAGAATGTATGAGTTATGTGCCATGACTCACAATTGGGAGGCGGGGCTATAGGAAAGACGTCACACCAGAGTTGACTGCATTCCAGTCCAACAAGTCTGAAAACTTGCTCCTGCCAGTTTAATAATAATAATAATAATAACTCAGTTGAAACTGGGAACTCGATAATTCTGCCTTCCCAGTTCAAATGTAATGCAGTATTACATTCAGGATTAATACCCACTCTAATATTAATAGATGAATATGCAGCTACAGCTAGCAGCTATTTATCATAGCTTAGCATAAAGGCTAGAAAGAAAAAAAAGCTATTGAGCTGCTTACCGTTGGACAGTACCAGGCTAGCTGTTTCCCGATGTTTCCAGTCTTTATGCTAAGCTAGGCTAACAGACTCCCTGGTTCCAGCTATTTACTCAGCAAGAAATAGAATAAGTTAATTTCCGAAGACTTTGAACTGTTCTTTTAAGTAGGTCTGCCATTCACTTCACATACTGGAAGTAAGATAAGCTGTTACAAATTTGCTGAATCATATGAATATAGTATTAAGTCGTAAATTCAGTCAAAACATGTTGTCCTTTAGCCTGACCTTCCTTCTTTTATTGTCTATCCACAGTGTATGCCTGCTTTTCTTGCAGTGGACTGAGGGCAGGTAGACTAACCCAGCACACAAACGTTGAGTGTAAGATGGAGGAAGCAGCACAGGACGGAGACAAGATGACCAGCCAGCTGGCTCTGTGTGACCCCGATCAAGGGACCAGAAAACGCCCTGGCATCTCCACTCTCAAAGTACTAAAGCTATCTGTAATCACACTCCTCGGCTGGTTACTTGTAATTCTGTCCTTCCTTATGGGCTGAAGCTCATGCTGTTGATGCAGTAGATTAAGACATTCAGTTAAAAAGCCTTAAAGGCAGCGCAGTGGAGCCGGTGTTAGCGGTGCCCCTTCACAGCAAGGGGTCAAACTTCAATGAGAGTGCATAGATAATGGATAGATGGACAAATGCTTAAATTGTGAGTCGCACATCATCAGCACATCAGTTCTTGTTCAATTGAACATTTGCTTTCCCCTGAAGTAGGTAGAATCAAGCCAAGAGCTGCTTATATGTCGTTTTCAAAAATCTTGGCATTGACATTTCTACTCCACATCAGCACATCAACGTTTGTCAAACACTTCAGTATCAGTCCAGAGCTCAGCCTTGCCTGATTGCAGCATAACATCAGCATGTGCAAAGGTAATGGATCAATCTTCCCAAAACACATCTATTCTACAATCTTGTCCAATACTAGACTTTTCCCATTTCCCCCACATGGTTCCTTAGCTCTGTCCGTTTTTTGAGCTCTAATTTAGATTTCCAAGAGAATTTAGAGCATTAAAATGAAAACGTCTGTAAAAAAAAAAAAAAACAGCCTAATACATGAAATGCGGTACATAGCAGAACATGTAGGAGAATTGCAGTTACGACAGATGGGAATTAATTCAGAAATAAAGGGACTCCAGGGAGCCCACATACAGAGAGTTAAAACCAAAGTCTGTGGAGGCTTCAATGGAGGAGGCAGAAATAGTTAAGCTTTTTTAGTTTGAAGATTATTGTTAATGTGGCTATAATCCGTATTTATAGAACAATGTATCAAACGGCAAGTTTAAACATGTTGCCGTTGTTGCATGACATTGACATTTTTCTTTTATTTAATCATAGTTGATAAAGCATAAAATGGCGGATATTTATCAGATACTTACAGAAAACCTTTCATTTAAAGTATGCAGTTTGGGCTTTTTGATGACTTATATTTTCCCTCGTTGTTTTCTAGTTGTTTATTATGGCGCTGTCCTTCGCCTGCTTCTCAAAGGCTCTGGCAGGAACCTACATGAAGAGCTCCATCACTCAGATTGAGAGACGATTCGACCTCTCCAGCACGCACGTTGGACTCATCGATGGCAGTTTTGAGATGGGTACCGTCCATCTTTTCATTTGACAGTAATCTTTTGTGCATCTGATGAGGTCTTAATTCAACTTCTTCTGTTTGACTTTACAGCTGATGATTCTCTAAATGTCTAAATGTATTTTTCCTCTGCTGTCTTGGTTCCTCTTTCTTGGAGGTAGGCAATTTGTTGTTTCTTGCTGTGGTCAGCCATTTTGGGGCCAAGCTACATCGGCCCAGACTCATTGCTGTGGGCTGTTTCCTCATGGCTGTAGGGGCCTTTCTCACCGGCCTGACACACTTCTTTATGGGACGGTAAATGCCAACAAGCGTCCAACTTTTAGAAGCGCTCCAAATGATTTCGTTGAATGTCTCATTGTGTGTTTCACAGCTACCAGTACAACACAATCATTCAAGTTTTCCAGAATGACAGTGTGAACATCGCCGCCTGTGTGGATCCACTGAAAACAGAAGCACCTGAAATTCAGATCGAGCCCTCTGTGGAAGACCACAAAGGTAAGACTGTGGTTGACTTGGCTCTAAAAACTGCGGCTCAAGTCGGACACAAATCTAACCGGCATGCATTGTGCAGCGATCGCTGTTCTTAAATGGCCCATGGTGATTTTCAATAAACTTGAATATGGCTTACGCATATTTCTAGTTAGTTGCACTTCTTTGTTGTAAAACTAGATGTTGTAGCCATTTTTAACAAATCCTCGAACTACATTGATTACTAGTTGATGAAAACATTTACATCAGCTGATTCGACTTCGGTGATCCTCCGACTTTTTTACTTGCTTGACATCTGTAGTTTTGACTAAAATGCTGTTAGCGTGGCTTAATATTCTTGTTACATCAATAAATACAAAGTCAAATATCTGGCCTAGTATCTAACCGGAGAAGACATGTCGCTGACAATGACAAACCTAACTATATAATGTGCACTACTTGAACAAAAACTTGCACAAAATAAACCTCACCTGTAGCTTATACAAAGAGACTCCTGAACATGAAACCTGGTTCAAAAGTCCTGGCTCTCTTTCAAACATCCCTGGAATGCACTGATCCTGGTGTGACCTTCAAAGCCACTCATCTCCCATGCTGTCTACAAACTACACACAGCAGCTGAAGTCATCCAGTGCCAGTGATCGGTCTGTATGTGGACTGCAGAGGAAGCCAAGAAGAGTTGAAAACTGGGAAAGAGAAGGAGAAAAGAGACAGAAAAACCAGGCCACTGACAAGGCAGATATCTGTAATATTAATGCTAATAAACTCAGCTTAGTAACATATCTGCTTATGTATTCATCAGTCCTTCTATTGTGGAACTATAATTAATTCTTCTTTTTCTCTTACATTTCATACACCCACAAAATGCAATGTGTTGACCCTGTTCAGCCACTCTGATGAGATGTATTTAAAAAGAAACACAATGTAGAAGTGACATACAATGCAGTGGTACGCAAGCTTCATGCCACATCCTATTACATTGATATTGAATCAGCACCGCATTGTATTCATAAGTCTGGTATGAGACCTTATTTTCTCTTTCTCATTTACTTGTGAATAGGAGGGGGCTTTTGATACACATGCACCTAAGTCTTCTTTTAGAAACAAAATGATCAATAGAATCTGTGAGCGGTGCTGTCCCCCCCCCCACACACACACACACACAAACGTGCATGCACATACATGTGGTGGTTTGAACTATGATTTTGAACATTTCAAAATATCATAATTATAATGTTTAACAATACATCAGAGATAGTATAAAGCAGTGTCCATGAAAATTCTTACAGCAAAATGAATACCATGCTTTCCTATTGTGTGTGTCTTTATGGAGCCTGTGTGAGAGAGTCTGGTTCCAACATGTGGATCTATGTGTTCTTGGGGAACGCTCTGCGAGGGATCGGAGAAACCCCCGTCACACCTCTGGGCATTTCTTACATCGACGACTTTGCTAGAGCGGAAAATTCACCCTTCTATATAGGTAAGATATCGTAGCTTATTTTAAAGGGTTAAAAGGACATGAATTGTGTTAACAAATGACCATAAACTAAACTAAATAAAGCGGACGTAGTTACTGTGACATCACCCATTGGTTTGTGGACTATGTTTTTTAACATTTTGATCATCCATCCCCTTCTTGGTTTTTGTCGGTTGTCATTTTTATTTTTTGCAACCAAAAGTGACACAAGAGGGTGGCGCTAAGTACAACTGATTGCTGAATAAGACATTTAAAGTTAATGTTAATGTTAATGTTAAACTTGACTTTTATTAACTGAAAACTGTGATAGGGTTAAAGTTGTAAGACGAAAACACAGACATCTCCCAGACTGGACAAAATGGTGGAAGCGACCTGTCAATCACAAGGTAGCCACGCCCTAAAGCATACTCTGCTTTATTGTCTATTTTACTCTAAATGCGACCATAATTTACGAAAAGAACATCATGCTGTATTGACGAAGACTTGAGACGAAGACTTGAGACTAACCATAAAGTCATGTTTATAATTTTTATTGAGGTAATAAATCAACTGAGAAGTAGAGTCATTTTCTCATAGACTTCCATACAATCATATATTTGCAACCGGAGGAGTCGCCCGTTGATGGCCATTAGAAAGAATGCAGGTTTCACTTTGGCTTCACTTTTCAGATGCGGAGGTTGCCGCCTGCAACTGACACAGTCCTTAAAACTTACTCATAGAATGAAGTTATTGTCTAGTCAAGTTTATGCTGGTCTTCTTAACTCTTACCATATATATTTCCAATGGAGTTCTCTTCAAATTCCAGACTACATCGTACAAAATGTCAATCTACTGATTGGTTTGTGATTTGCAGCTTGTCTCCAGACCATCACTCTCCTGGGCCCCATGTTTGGTTTCCTCCTGGGCTCCTATTGTGCCAAACTATATGTTGACATTGGATATGTTGATATCGGTAAGTGTAATGTGTTTGTTTTGCAAGACATACAATATGTTTCATCATCCATCATGGTTAGTTTGTGAGCACTAAAACTGAAACGCCCTCTGTGTAGACAGGCCGACAGAGTTACACCTATAAGTGCTTTTCTGCTAAAATGTCATGTTTTTGACAGAAGAGACTTGGTGACTCTGGCTTGAGCTTTGGTTCAGACTGATTTTGATCAGCCTGCTGCTCATGGTGCAAAGGTCTGTCATGCTATAATAACAATAGACTTGTCAGAACAGGTTAGTGAGGTCTCTTCTGAGTGTCCCTGTGAGGAATTGTCTCGACTCTCACGCGTGGAAACAGTCAAATCAATAATTTATTTGTCACCCACAACTCAATCAGTCCACCTAAGTGTCGCAGTGTCACTAAAAGAGTGTCCAATCCCTTTACAAATTAAAATCGGATGTCCACTTTTGTCACAACAGGTTGAAATTCCAAATCAAAGTGAAAAATTAAACACACATCAGGCTTCCTGCTCCTGCTGTGCACTCACTCGAATGCTCTTTTCCGGCATCAAGAAAGTTTGACCATCACTCCGAAAGATGCCCGCTGGGTGGGCGCCTGGTGGATGGGCTTCATGGTGTCCTCCGTCCTCCTCCTCGTCTCCAGCATTCCCTTCTGGTTCCTGCCCCGCTCGCTGCCAAAGCAGGAGGGAGACAAAGACAAGCCAACTCCCGTCTGTGACACCCTAGATGGGACAGAGGATGTTCCCAACAACAATCACAACCTCAAGCTGACTGACATCGCTAAAGGTTGAGACGATCCTCTTCCTCCTCCCATAACAGAACATTGATGACACGGCATTGCATTTCTTGTTAAATTGACAGATTTAGTACAGATGTGGTACTTTAGTAAATTACAGCATGTGTGCAGGTTTATGGGCATTGCTTGTAGCCTATTTTTTACTGGATGTCCTTCCACAGGGTTTCTTCCCTCACTGAAGCGCCTATTGGGAACTCCTGCCTACTTCCTGCTCCTTTGTGGGAGCATCCTGAAGTTCAACTCTTTCATCGGCCTGTTCACCTTTAAAGCCAAATACATGGAACAACAGTTTGGACAGTCTGCATCCAGAGCAAACTTCCTCATAGGTAAAAAATAAATTAGATTTATGGGATAATGGTAAATACTAAAATGTAGTATAACAGTAGAAAAAAAGGGGACAAGGGTCATAATGTCAGCAGATTGACTCACAAATGCCAGGTGCACAACAACATCTATCATATGGAAAGCAAAATTAGCTAACATTAGCCACCTTGAACTAATTGGCATGCAGACCAAGGAAGTAATGAATTGAGCAAGAGGGCATTTTATTGGTTATGAATTCAAGCTTTTGATTTGGAGTCGTTCGACACTTTCGGAGATGTGTTGAGTGTCTTTTTTGCTGAGAGTTGATGTTACAACAGACGTCATCATGTCTCGATGCTAAATGTGGAGCTTGAGTCAAGAACCAGTTAGCATAAAGATTGGAAGCAGATGCAGCTAGCTTGTCTTTTTTACATTAACATTTTTGCTTAAACAAGATGGTAACCAGTGAGTTTCAGAGGTGCTGTTAGGCATTTTTATTTACCTTTGGAGGGCTTGCTTCCAGTCTTTATACTAATCTAAGCTAACTTAGCTTAGCTTCTTATTAAGCGCACAGACATGAGAGCCGTATCATTCTTCTCATGCAGCTATCAGCAAGAAAGCCAATAAGTGTATTTCTCCAATTTCATTATTCTTTTTCAAAACATTCATGAGTGAAATGTAGTTTGGGTTCAAATGGGTGTCTGATAGTGAGAGACGTCCCGTAAAAGGGGCCTGCCAGTGTCCAAACCCCCTCGTGTTTTTCTTCTAGGTATGTTGAACCTGCCAGCGGTGGCGGTGGGGATCTTCCTGGGAGGGCTGCTGATGAAGAGGTATAAGCTGAGCTTGGTGTCAGGAGCTCAGCTCTCTTTTGCCACATCCTTCATGGCATACCTCCTTCTGCTGCTGCAGTTTGGAACCAAGTGTGATAACATACCCTTGGCTGGGCTCACCATCTCATACAACGGGTCAGTGCTGAGGATATTATGGAGACGACCACAGCTTTAACAAACCAAAATAACGTACCAGATAAACTCTTTTTACAGCCTCAGAATACAATAACCTGCAGCTTATAGACAATACAAACCCTCTTTGCCCTGCAGGACGCAGAGTATATCATCCGACAGAGATATGCTCTTCTCAGAGTGTAACAGAGACTGCTCGTGTTCAGCAGAGGAGTGGGACCCTGTGTGCTCAGACAGCGGCATCACCTACATCTCTCCATGTATGGCTGGCTGCCTCAGCTCCAGTGGATACGGCAAGAACACGGTAGGACTGCACGCGTGGATGCACAAACATACAGTGTTGACAGATATAGGAACTCTTTAGGAATTCTTTGAAAGAATTTAAGAATTATCACCCTTAAAAAGCATTTGAGACGTTAGATTAGACGTGTTTATCAGATATACTATGCAACCCTCAAACCCTCATTCCAAAGAAACACACAGAACATATATTTGAATTAGAAGAGAATACAATTAAATAAAACCAATATGTACATTTACTTGTATACAAATCCTTAAATACATACAGTTACAGTATATACCTAGAGAGTTTACCGACAATAATAAGGTCCCACAAATCAGAATTATGTATGTCATTACTTTTGTCAACAAACGCATTATTTGAAACGGGATCTTATGACATCGCGAGGAATCCAGCTGCCGTGCAAGGTAACCATTCATTGCTACATCGCAGTTTCTCTCTCTTTCCCAGGTCTTCCACAACTGCAGCTGTGTGTCCGCCTCCTTCCCAGCAGGCAGCAGCACGTCGGTGAGGCTGGGCCAGTGTCCTCATGCCAAGGACTGCGGCCGCAGTTTCACCTCCTACATGGCTGTATCTGTTCTCAGCTCCTTCATTAACTCTCTGGGAGCTACACCTGGTTACATGGTCATCATACGGTCTGTGCGCCTGAGAAGGAGCTCATGATAACAGGGAATATTTGTGCTGTATGATGTTTATCATTCTCATGATATGAGTCCAAGTGAGCCTTGAGTGAAAATCATTTTCATACGGTTAATCAAATGAAATACCTAATGTCACCAGTCATTCCTAGTCCTATGCATTTTAAAGAAATTGTTCAACATTTTTGAATATGCCTATTTGTATTCTTGCACAGGATTAGGTGAGAACATTGACATCACTCTCATGTCTGTATGATAAATATGAAGCTACATATTTAGCTTCATTATAGCGACATGAAAGTGGTCTATCTTCTCCTATAACTCTTAGCAAAACAATTTATTTAAAGACACTGCTGGTTGTAGCAACTTTCCCCGAAAAGGAGCTATACAAATGACCCAGTGTTGATTTGTAATTACAGATGCATCTCACCAGATCTCAAATCCCTTGCTCTGGGGATCCAGGCCTTAGTAACTCGGACTCTTGGTAAGCTGCATTACTTTCAGTTTCAAGTGCAATTTGTTTTGGACTTGTTTTGCTTCACCATCTTCCAATCGGTTTAAGACAGTTTCTGATAGGTCCCAAAATATGGACCAAATATTTCTCCCCATTGCAATATTGTAACGGCACATAATTGATATTTGATGCCTTGTCTGTAGGTGGACTTCCTGCACCAGTGTATTTCGGAGCCCTGATTGATTCTACTTGCCTGAAGTGGTCAATCAAGAAGTGCGGAGGCATGGGGGCGTGTCGCATTTATGACTCTAATATGTACAGGTACGCCTTGGATTGCAAATGTGAAAATAGAAATGTGCTAAAAGTGTTTCTCCACCACTTTAGACACCAGAGCAATATGTATTGCACTGCGTCCATCTTTTGTCTCTTCTTTCAGGGTCATCTTCCTGGGTCTGATCACTTGTCTCAGTGGCTCCTCGTATTTCTTCATCATTGCCGTCATCCTCCTCCTCAGACGAGAGTTTCATAAGCCAGAGCAAGAAACACAAACGCAAAATAGACAAGCTTCAAAGGGAATTGACCTTCAAACCACATCAAAACCCACAGAGGACAATCCCAGTCCCCCTAAGACTCCCAAAGTTTGGGGAAGGATCGCAACAGAACTGGAGATGGGAGGGGAGGTTCACAGAACAGAGCAGCTCCCCCAAGATAGCAGACTCGGCTCCTCAAATAACACTGGGGAGACGCAACAGCTCAAATCCCCGACAGAGAGCCCTCAAGAGTTCACTCCTTCTCCAAGTGAGGAAGCAAAGATAGAGATAGACGGGCTGAAGTCAGAGGAGGAGGTGAAAGAGGGAAAAGACGAGGGTTGCGAGGAGACAGATGCACAGGTGGAAAAAGAGGACGATCTCACAGATGATAAAGTGTGAGAGAAAGACACAGCAAAGAAACTGACGGCATACAAAACTAAGGTGTCCACCCTAATGTGGTCTCAAACAAGACCACCTGGGTCCATTCTAGGAATGTAACTGAGTTTGGCCAAAAGTCACATTTGCTTGGATTGTCAAGAGGAAATGCTTTTTCACCTGGGCTATAGCACGCCCAATGTTAACAGTATTTTTCCACTTTTATTACAGTGTAGAGCTGTTACATTACACTTAAGAGGAAATGGGCTACCAGTGATCTCATTTTCAAAGCTGTAGAGACATAGTACAGTACTTTGTATAAAAATGGAATAGCACTGGATGTGCACATTGACCAGCGGTACAAAAATATTGACTCGTGTATGCACATGATATACCCAGCAGCCCTGCAAGGCCCAGGCTGAAAAACATTATGGCGTAAACTTTTGGGCCAAAATGAATGTTAATGAATAAATCCCTGAATGTGTGATATTATTGTCACATAACATTTTGAGATCTGATCTCAAGAACTTTATATTCACACGATGTCATGCTGTGGACACAAATAATGTGAAAATTATGTTCCTTCCTTATGTGCTAAAAGTGCAAATTAATTTTAAAACGTATATGTCATTGTTAATTAAACATGCGGTGATAGATTTCTTTTGGGCCACTTGGGGGCAACGCAACAAGCTGTAAATAAAATACTGACATATTTACCTTATAAAGTTGAAGGGCAAACGTGATAGCAAAGCGTGGCTTATTTACACCTTGAGAAGACACGGCAGCCTCAGTTTTCATTTGGAGTCGTGTTCTTGGCCCCCTGGGGAACGTAATCACTCTGGTTTGGCTCCCCAACAACTTCTCAGGGAAACATCTGCTAATTTCGCTGATAAATTCCCCGCTATGTTCACCAGCTAGTCACTAATCTTGTCTTCTGTTTGGCTTTGGTAGTAGTGTACAGTTGGTGTATTAGAACAGTTTTTCCCCATAATGCCTGCTGCATATGGAAATGATGCCGATGAGAGCCCTGAGAGTGAATAAAAAAATGTAATTGCATTTCTGTATAACCAAAACAATTAGTTCCAAGACGCTATAAAGCTCTGTAGAACATTGGTGGACTGCAGAGTTAGGTGCTAATTATGTGTGGGTTTGCAGCAGCTTTGAGTTTGGGTAAAAGTTAGGATTCGCTTGTGTGGACATGTCTCATTTCTCTTAAATCAGTTGCAGTAAAATGTTTAAAACATTGAATATCCCTGTAATTTCTCTACCTTTGAATCCTTTCTCTCAACCACTACTGTTGTATTGGAGAACTGCGATTCAACAGTTATGAATAGGAAACTCTACCAGAGGCCAGCTGTAGATGACGTTAACCGCATATTTGAGTCTGTGTATGTGTCATGGGTCAGAAAGAGCCCCCCCCCCCCCGCCAGAAAAATGCTAATTTTCACAGCACACACACACACACACACACACACACACACACACTCACTCACTGGTTACACGTGTATGAGATCTTCTCTTTTCGCTAAACATTTAGGCTGTTATTCCACCAAGATCTCTGTGACCGTGAGTGGGAGTTTGTAGATGCTGCACATGCACATGAGTATCTGTCGTTGAAGAAGTGCATCACGCCATAGTGGACACGCACGTCCCCAGTCAACAATGATGAACATGAACTGTCTTTCTCAGAGGGCACTGCCGACTTATCTACTAATCATTCCCCAGTGCCTGCCGATCATTCTCATGTCCATCGCTGGAGGAATACTAATAAAGCCGTACTGCACGTGTGTATCGGAGCTTCCAAGCCCGAATCTCTGCACTGAATGTAAAAATGGAAACAAAGCTGCTCTATGGAGGAAATAAAAATTGACGAATAAGAATATGCGATACCTTAAAGATCCTTCAGCTTTCTGTAAACTGAGGGTTAGTTGAGGTAATAGTGGCTTTCATTCTGTGACGGGAGCAGGAAATTGAGAATACCAAAGTAATCCGAGGAACAAGAAAACAGAACGACACTAAAGACATGTTTCCCCAGAGTGCTTACAAAAATAGACTTAGAATCCTACATAACACCCACTTTCTTCAATCTCTCCCTTTCTCTGTTGTTTCTGTCTTCTGTCTTTCCTTCCACCCCGTCCTTTCTTTGAAGATTGCGCACATTAACCTTTCTAAACACCCTGCTCATATCCACTAGAGTAGTTAAATATTTAATAGGTTAATTATATATTAAATCAAATTATTATTATTATTTAATCAGCCAACGTTTGCCAATGACACAGGGTATAATTGCATGAACAAAAAACAATTGCACAGTGCACAGCATATTATTACTACTACAATTACTATCATCTTGAAGTAGTTACATTGTTATATGTGCTGCAGAAATAAGCGTGGAAATAACAAATATGAGTTAATTAATTCAAGTTATAAATTTACCATAGCTTTCATGCAAACAATATAATCCATGCAAAAGTAGAGAAATCTGGAAAAATATCCTCTCTCTCTCTCTCTTTCTCTCTCTCTCTCTCTCTCTCTCTCTCTCTCTCTCTCTCTCTATCTCTCTCTATCTCTCTCTCTCTCTGTGTCTCTAGTTACTGCAGGTTTTCTGGAGAGGTTTACAGGAAACACAAGGAGGTGTTCATTGGACCTCGGTGGGTTTGGGGGTGTTAAATGTCCATTAGGACTGCACTATATCTCTCTCCATGGTGCGGTAAAAAAACCATCACTTACCAGCAGCCTGCAGCCTGTGGTGGCATCTCCTCACTGAGGCTGTGGGATGAACATCAGAAACATGGTCATGCTAGTCATTTTAAATTTAATGTTGTTGCATTCTCTGATAATTGCATTTTTATGACTACTCCTACAGTTGACTATCTGACGTAAGACATTTTTTTTTTATTTAATCCAAACAAAACCCCTGTTTCAGTTGAAAGCACATCAGCTCCCATGTACCAGAGGATTAGGTTTTTTATGGCTAAAGATCTACCTGAAAGTGAGAGTTGAAGGCTTTGTAAACAATTGTTGTCAGCCAAGGGTTGGCTAAGCGTGGCTTAGCTGGGAAAAGTTGATGTCCATGCACCGATCAGAGTTTAGTAACATTATTTCCCACTGTGCTCATGGTGGAACTTTACAAGAAGGAAAACTCATTGGAGCAGGGACAGATGTAGTTTTTGGCCACAGCTGCCCTCGTGTGTGCAGTGACACGTCAAAGAGGCACTTTTGTTCACGACACAAGCTTCTCCTCCTTTTTCCGACAGTCCAAGAGAACCGAGACTTGTTTTCGTTCTAGCGCCTCCCTGGGGTCCCCACCACGTCTACTGTCTTACAGGTTTTTCAAACCCTCTTCGTAACTATGTATCTAAAAAGCGACCAGCAACAAATGTAGTGCCTTATTCAGATCATCAGTTAATATATTCAAATATATTAACTTTCCCGTGCGTTCTGCTCAGAGTAATCACATTGACTGGCTCTTCTGCCAATGGTGCAGGGTCCCTCCTTCTCATCTTGCGCCTACGGAGTCAGTAGGTGTGGATGCCGCTCGCTGCGGGACTGCGAGTAAATATAATACAATGCAAGAATTTTACATTCTTGGAAAGGTCTGGAGAGATAGGAGTCATTGAACTTATATATCTGCGTCAGCCGAGACTAAAAACGTAACGTATTATATTAAACATGTTTGACTTTGATGGAATGTCGAGAAAAAGGACTAATTTGTGAGTTTTATTACCACCTTATACCAAAAGATTGAGGCCACAACTATTGAAAAACTCTCATGATTTTATTCCGACATTGGAAATTTGTCTGTGACAGTGAAAAGTCATGTGGTGTAAGGCGGACGTTAGTCGTAAATATTTTTTAATATCAAATATTTCATCTGCAATTTTTTGGCCACATGGGGGCAGCGGTGACAAGCTGTAAACACAAACACTGGCGTCCCCTTTTAGGTTGATATGGCTTACTTGTTAGCAGACAGTTACCTATTTACACATCCGAAAGACACAGAGCAACATTAGAATTAATTTGGAGTCGTCTGAGAATTGTAATATTATCCAATATTCATTATTTTTTAGCTCTATTTCTGGTAATCGCCAACTCCTGAGGGAAATATCTGTTTTTTTAAAGGCTAAATGCTCCACCAAGTTCACCAGATGTGCGTCAAGTGCTACTCACGGGTTTTAGCATCACTTCCTTAATTAGCACTTCCTCAGTTGTTTGTGACGTGTCCCGTCAAAATAATGAGACGCCATTCATTATTAACGATAATTCATATTCACATTTATAATTCATTGTCGATGAAGCCCATAGGGAGGGAGAGGCAGGGCCAGAGTTTGGTGACCCAAAACTTCATTACATGTCTCAAGATAAATGGCAAGACAACTTTCCCGTCCCTGGTGTGGGTTTAAGGCGAGTCAGTCCCATCACGGAGGCTGATGACAATGATGACGAGGGTGATGATGAGGATGGTGACGTACAAAGATGTGTGTGTGTGTGTGTGTGTGTGTGTGTGCTGTGAAAATTAGCATTTTTCTGCGTATGCACAGGTTTAAGAGTGTACATTAAGGTACAGCTGAGTGTGCGTATTGCGTATATCAGAACCCCCAGAACCCCTCCCCCCTCCCCACACCCCCCTCGTCCTCCCCATTCTGTGTAAATGAAAATGCAAGGCTATATTTGGACAGAGCTGATGTCACAAGTGGTTTGAGCGATGAGCCTATAACTGTTGGAGTCGGTTTGTGTGACAGTCTGACAAACCCTGGAGTGCTCCAGTGACAGACTGGGATCTGCTGGCTACTGGCTGACAACACAGAAAGTAAGTACTCTGACTTACTTACTGAAAGGGCTTAGTTTGTCTTTTATACAGGACCTGTGGCTGAGTCTAATTCTTGTGTGTGTGTATATATACAAATGGGGTGATACAGGAAATTAACAATAGTTTTCTCGTTGGTTTGAAGAGGATATTTTGCTAAATCTCTTCTTTTTTCAGATTTTCTTCAAATCCTTTGTGACAGAACAACTGTATATTTTTAATTCAAGGTTGAAATGATTTAGTGGTAAGAAACCAATTATGTCTTGTAGCATTAAAGGGAATTGTGCGTAAAATTATTCAGGCAAAAAATTGGATTTTCTATTTTAATGTAAGGACGTATAAAAGTCATCAAATATATATAAATATAAATACTTGTTTTACTCAGAAATATTATGTACAAAATATTAAATAAAAGCGCTACAACTTGTGTACACATTATATATATATGAAAATTTTAAAAAATATATCTAGAGCTGAAACAATCAATAGACAGCAAAAGAAACAGCAACTACTTTGATAATCAAAAACATCATAATTTTTCAAGCGAACATCCTAAATATTATCTGGTTCCAGCTTCTCAGTTGTGCGGATTGGCAATTTATTTTAATTTTTTTTAAGTGATAATACGTTTAATATCTTAATATTTGAAAACAAGGATTTTTAAGACATCACTGTGACTTTTGAGAAATTGTGAAGTAGATTTTTTATATTTACTGCCGTTTCATAGATAATATTAATCAAATAATTTAACAAAATTTGGCAGATAGATTGTTAGTTGTTAGATGCAAACCTTGGTAGGTGCCGGTGTAATATTGTCACTGAAGCATTGAGCACAGCTTTAAATTAGACTGAATGTGAATTATTGATCGTATAGAATTATAAAAAAACAATACTTTTCTTGTTTTTTCTCATAAGAGTGACTCTAAATCAGATTTTACATAAAAATGACACACTTTCATGTATGTTAAATTCTGACCTTATGTACTGATGATATAAATTGGTAAATGTCTGTGCTGTCTTTTGGCCAGGTCTTCGTAGTTAAATAAAGGTTAATTACAAATGGTGCATTCTGGATTGCCCTAGCCCTCTGTAACAATAAATTAAACTTTGTTGTATCCTTGTTGATCCAGGAAATCTCCCTCCACTATGTATCACCTGAGGGTGCCTGTGCTTCTCCTCATGCTGCTTGTGTTGCTGCGCTGCGCCACCGCTGCCCCGAGCTACAGGTAAGTGTACACACCACAAGCAGAGCACGGAGCTCTTTGGTGTGGCCGTGCAACGACTTGTCTAATATTAGGGGCAGAGTTTAAACAGTGGCAAGCAATTCAACTGTGCAGGTTTCAATTTGCTGAAATGTGGATTGTATCAGATCTGAGGTCAGCAGACAAGTAGCTGAATATTAGGGAAATTGTATCACAAGTAGGACTGTAATGTTCTGTGTGAGGAGCAGCAGGGCATTGATAACTCTGGAGGTAGAAAGCCAATTGTGCTTTTGTGTGGGAAAGTGCTTCATTGTGCAACTCATGTGAAGCCAAGTGCCCACTTTGTCTTCTTGCTCTCGGGACTAGTGCATGTTTTGAAGAGGCTATAATCAGCTATCGGTGTCAAACGATTTGGACCTTTTCTATCTCTGACTCAGGTACTTCAGTCCCAGCTCATCCAGCGAGCGGGAAAGTGGTCTCCCAGACAGTGACGACTGGTTAGCTCGTGGGCTAATCTCCAACCCTTTCTTGGGCCTCGTGGGAACACGACCGCAGAGGGGCCTCACAACGTTGAACAGGTAACGGCATTTACAGAAACCAGCAGCTGTATTAAATCCCCATTACGTGACAAAACATTCTCTCTATGTAAATTCCCTCTCTGTACTTTCTCTGATCCCCAGCCACCACATAGAGAAAAGAAAATGCAACACAGCCACCTGCGTCACCCAAAGGCTAGCAGACTTCCTGGTCCGCTCCAGTAACACCATCGGTACCGTCTACGCACCCACCAACGTGGGATCTGGCACCTACGGCAAGAGGGACCTACTCCAGCCGCCCCGCTTCCTGCCTCTCTAGTGCCGACTGAGGAACGTCCCAGCGCTCTGATGATGTAACCACACATCTTATGTAACAGTGATTGTGAGAATGACGTGACTAATGGTGACATTGATGGTGATGATGATGATGGTTACGACCAGAGTTTTCTTGTTTATTTGATAAACTTTAAGAAACAGTGCCTTTAATTTAAAACATCAAAGTCAATGTATGTTCTTTTTTTTCTGACTTTGTGCGTGTCGTGGCTCTGTTGATGCTGTTCCACACTGGCATGATGTGAATATAACACTACATGAAGGTGAATAACAAAACACTAAATAAAAGAAAACAGATGTAAAGCCATTTGAAATAAATGTTGATTTTGATAATAAAATTGTGAAAATATATTTATTTTTTTAAATCTTCATGCGGTTTAAGCCACATCATTACATATTATGGCAAATGCATGCAGGAGCTATGAGCTGTTAGTACTCCTACCTGTATTACGTTTTTGTAACCAGCTCCTGACTTGCTTCATCCCGTTTCTCTGTAAGTAAGGCCGGAAGACATCCAATAGATCAGATTAGATTAGTTACATTAATAAATATATTACAGAGTCATATCCTAGGAGTTTCCACAGGTAACCCAAGAGGAATGCCTTATTACCTACACGTAAATTTAATGTAGACCTATAGCCCATGGCATGTCGTAATCATTGCCTGGTAACATAGAGGCCTTAGAGAGAGTATACTGTACATTAAATGTCTTTTAGGCCCTAATAAACACACTGGCATTTGGTGTACTGTGAGACTAAACTGACTGAATCCAATTGTTCAGTCAGTTTGTTTTGGTACAAATTCTACCTCTGCTTTTATGCAATATTATGTCATATTTTTGCACAATATTTTTAAGGAATAGTTCAACCTATTTAAAAAACGCGCTTATTTGCTTCCTTGCCGAGAGTTAGACGAGAAGATTTCACTATCGTGTCTGTACAGTAAATATGCAGCTGGTACAAGGGGCCAGTTAGCTCAGCTCGGGATAGGGATATAATGTAGTTGGGAAAGAGCTAGCTATTAAGTCTCGGTTCCGAGCCAAGAAATGGTCCAACAGATAACCCCCTTAAAGCGGCAATTTGTAATTTTTACACTTTACATCTTTACACAGATTAGACAACTGCTTAGCACACTACTGTACCAAGTGCACCTTTCAACACCATGGACAGCACCTTGGCTGATGAAAGATTTAAATCCAGCAAAACATAGTTTATTTGAAAACTGTATAATAACACTGGTTAACACCGAAGATAAGGATAGCATTGGTGTAATATAACATAATTATTGAGTATATCGTTTGAGTCTAAACACAAGGTATTTGTCTCTCTACAGCGCAGCGGCATTTCCACCGCGTGCAACCAAAAATGTGCTCTTACAGTTTGTGCAGAACACGCAGGGTTACTTTATGGAGGAAGGATAACCCTCCTGGAGCTCTAGATGAGACCCACTTTCTATGTGGTGACAGCCAACTGTTAGTGTCCTGAGAGTTTCTGTCACGAAGAGCCACAAGCATCATAGCAACAGTATGGATGACGACACATTGATTGATTGACAGACATACAGACAAATCAGTGTTGAATTCAGATGTGTTTTTATATTGGGCAAGGTCAAAATGAGTGGGACAAAAGATGATAAACGTCTATGTAAGTACTGAAAACGTATTACATAATATCATTATTATCTTAAATGTGGGGAAAACAGGGACAATTTAGTTTTTTACAGATATAAGCTAAGCGGTATTTTCCTGCATGAAATATCTCCAAAATGACTTTTTGTCAATAACAAACTGAAACTCGACTCATGATCGAGATAAGATGGATTAAATGTTGTTCACAAGGAGTTATGAGTTGATGCATCTCTGTTGGTGGATTTAGTTATCAGTGATACTTCTATGTTGTTTTCCCCCCCTCATATCATATGTCTTGATGCATTGTGCAAAGGTGTGGTAAAAGACATATTTCCACTACGGTGGACAATAAAGTTCGCATTTTATTGGGACTAATGCTAATTTTGACAGCAGATTTATTGGCTAAATTATTCATTTAGTTGAAATATGTAACATGCCTGTATGTATTTGTACTTCTAGTTAATTAGAACCCTTAGCATTTACAGCCCAATAAATATGGTCAGGTTAATTAACTGTGATCCCATAACGTGATCAACAATGGAGGCTGTCAAGCTCCATTGTGTGCGGCTCCTCCTTACGAAACTCAACTTAACTCTTGGTTACAGGCATTGTACTGCAAGTATCTCTATGCATTGGTATGTTAACAATTCAATGGGTGTTTTGTGGCATTTGGTTGGCTTTAACGTAAAGTAAAAGTTGCTTTATTCATTTTCAAAGCAGAATGCTTACAATAATATGGTCAAGGGCCCATTTCTGCATCCACAAAAACATCCAAGAGCACTTTTTATCAATAAAGAAACAGTACATATATATATATATATATATATATATATATATATATATATGTTGCATACATTACAGTCAGTGTGTTTACATCATGAACAAACACCAGTTGTTCAAATTCCCAAATATTTGTGATCACTGTACTGTATTCCATATAGCCATGTGTTGTCTTCCCGTAAGGGTTATTCAGGGTATCGTAATGAAAATCAAGAGGGGAGGAATGACGCACAGCATTAACCTGTGTTTGATTACCAGTGACCCAATCATCTCAGACACTGACATCAAAGCTCCCATGCATGGTTAGCACCGGCATAAAAGGTTTTTCAAAAATAGAACAAGTGCCGGCTTTAGCTGATGAATCCAAAAACAATGCAGCCATTATCCGCCAAACACCCTGACAGAGAATGGGGATCGTGTCAAGATCTGTCGATTACTTCATGCAAAAATCACAAATGGCACTGTACTTCAACTGTTATCCGGTGGTGAGTTGTTTATCGCTGCAGTAATGGCGGTGGATGAATGTTTTGATGGAATTTTAGATCTGATTCCTGACACGGCGACCACATTAATCTCTGACATTACAGATACAATTGTGATCCAAATATAAACAAAAGGGTTGCCCTATACCACCAAAGTTTAAAACAGAGGACTGTAACCTACTCCCACTGCAAAATTGATGTACAGGTGTTTTATTGCAGTGACTAAAACTAGACAACAACTACATCTACATAAGGTAACATTTTCTGATTCTAGCAATAATATCCTTTTATTGCCAAATGTTTCTCTAAAAAGACTGAATATACTGCTATATATATATATATATATATATATATGGCACACTATATATGAACAATTAAAAAAATATCTGGAGCTGAAACAATCAATAGACAGCAAAAAAACGGCAACTACTTTGATAATCAAAATCATCATAATTTTTCAAGCGAACATCCTAAATATTATCTGGTTCAAGCTGCTCAGTTGTGCGGATTGGCAATTTAAAAAAAAAAGAATTATTATGTGATAATACGTTTAATATCTTAATATTTCAAAGCAAGGATTTTTAAGACATCACTGTGACTTTTGAGAAATTGTGAAGCGGATTTTTTATATTTACTGCCATTTCATAGATAATATTAGTGGCTGAGTCTAATTCTTGTGTGTGTATATATACAAATGGTGTGCTACAGGAAATTAACAATAGTTTTCTCGTTGGTTTGAAGAGGATATTTTGCTAAATTTCTTCTTTTTTCAGATTTTCTTCAAATCCTTTGTGACAGAACAACTGTATATTTTTAATTCAAGGTTGAAATGATTTAGTGGTAAGAAACCAATTATGTCTTGTAGCATTAAAGGGAATTGTGCGTAAAATTATTCAGGCAAAAAATTGGATTTTCTATTTTAATGTAAGGACGTATAAAAAGTCATCAAATATATATAAATATAAATACTTGTTTTACTCAGAAATATTATGTACAAAATATTAAATAAAAGCGCTACAACTTGCGCACACTATATATATATGAAAAATAAAAAAATTAAAATCTAGAGCTGAAACAATCAATAGACAGCAAAAAAACAGCAACTACTTTGATAATCAAAAACATCATCATTTTTCAAGCGAACATCCTAAATATTATCTGGTTCCAGCTTCTCAGTTGTGCGGATTGACAATTTATTATACAATTTTTATTTTTCTTAAGTGATATTACGTTTAATATTTTAATATTTAAAAACAAGGATTTTTAAGACATCACTGTGACTTTTGAGAAATTGTGAACCGGATTTTTTTATATTTACTGCCATTTCATAGATAATATTAGTCAAATAATTTAATAAAAATTGGCAGATAGATTGTTAGTTGTTAAATGCAAACCTTGGTAGGTGCCGGTGTAATATTGTTACAAAAGCATTGGGCACAGCTTTAAATTAAACTGTATGTAAATTATTGATCGTATAGAATTATAAAAAACAATACTTTTCTTAAGAGTGACTCTAAATCAGATTTTACATAGAAATGACACACTTTCATATATGTTAAATTCTGACCTTATGTACTGATGATATGAATTGGTAAATGTCTGTGCTGTCTTTTGGCCAGGTCTTCGTAGTTAAATAAAGGTTAATTACAAATGGTGCATTCTGGATTGCCCTAGCCCTCTGTAACAATAAATTAAACTTTGTTGTATCCTTGTTGATCCAGGAAATCTCCCTCCACTATGTATCACCTGAGGGTGTCTGTGCTTCTCCTCATGCTGCTTGTGTTGCTGCGCTGCGCCACCGCTGCCCCGAGCTACAGGTAAGTGTACACACCACAAGCAGAGCACGGAGCTCTTTGGTGTGGCCGTGCAACGACTTGTCTAATATTAGGGGCAGAGTTTAAACAGTGGCAAGCAATTCAACTGTGCAGGTTTCAATTTCAAAAGACAAATGTTTTTCTAAACGACTGAATATACTGCTCTGTATATGGAGCAACTTATGCATTTCGTATATTTATATTTTACCTTAAGTCCATGACTCTGTGTAAATGAGAGGCACTTAAAGCTGTTAAAATAATTTAGTTTATTCCTATTTTGCCATTGAAGGGGATTCTAATTCTAATTTGTGATACCAAAAATGTTTTCAATTAGCATATTGCAGATATGTGAGAAAAAAAAGTCATTAAATTCTGCTGTATGTCCACGAACAAAACTTATTACGTATTATAACGTATTAAATATAATGATCACATGGCCCTGCACAGGGTTGGCTGGAAATTAGATGCATTGGTGGAAGGGAAGCTATGGTTTTTTGTTGTTGAAGAAGTTGAACAAACATATAACATGTAATTTTAAATTGATTTAACTTAATTTATTAGGCACTTTTCACAGCAGACATTTCTACTCCAAAGGCATTGTTCTGTTTGAGTGTCCCAGTAAGCCATGGCAGTATGACAGGGAGCCATTACACAATACTCTGGTAGGATCCTGAAACTAAACCAGCTAAATGTAATCCAGCCATTAGTAATTTTGCCAAAATATTCCTGTTATCCTGTATGTCTTTACGTGTATGCCTTTAAGCGTGATAGAGACATTCACATTAAATGTTTCCACTTTCCACTTTACTGTAGTCAATCATACTGACGAATACAACGCCACGCCTCGACCAAAATAAAGTTTTGACATAAGTATATATATTGTAATCACTGTGAGAAATTCTTGCATCCATAGGCCTGGTGTGTCTCACAAACGCATGTCGAAGCGCGTCCCTCAGTGCGTGCACTTCCCTGCTGCTTGCCGTAGTTATTTGTAAACACGGAAGTTACGTTGCCTCTCTGCTCTGTTGTCATGTGCTAAAGGAAATGTTGGTCATCTATCTATCGCAGGAATTTTCTTCGAGCATTTAAACACTCCTACCAATTATCAGTTGGGTCTTAAGTGTTTGTCAACGTGTCCATGCAGAGAGAGAAAAAAAAATATATCCACCATTTTGTCTGAAAATGCAGAGAGAGCTCGTGTTAGCTACATACCGTTAGCTTTGCTATTTTGTATAAGAAATGGCATATAGAAAAGAGAAGACATTTAGGTTTGTGATCGTGGGAGGTGGCATCGCGGGTGTGACGTGTGTTGAGCAGGTGAATAATGAATTATTGAGTAACACGTGAGGTCTACACAATACGTCTATGAACCTAGAAAGGTATTTGGGCTGTTCTACTGTAGTGCATGTCCTATAGCTACGAAGCATTAACCTTAATCTTCATTGACAGCTGTCATCCCAGATTCCATCAGCTGACGTGGCTCTGATTACAGCAGGTCCCCATATCAAGGCAGTGACCAACTATAAACAGGTCAGGAGGATGATGATGATGATGGTGGTGGAATTCAGGGGAAACATCATACACACACATATTGTGCTCTAAAAACTGACAGGGTTTGTCCTTTAACACAATTTGCACTTGATATTTTGTACCCTTTTCTTTTGTTGTCCTTGGCAAGGTGTCCAAGACACTGGAAGAGTTTGATGTCGAGGAGCGACCATCCAGTGTTTTGGTGGAGAAGTTTCCCAACCTTACTGTCATCCACTCTGCTGTGAAATCACTTTGCACACAATCACATGTGAGTAGCTGTTTTGCAGAGTTTAATAGAAACCGATAGCCCTTAAAAGTGTGTATGAATACAATCATTTTGTATTTTATGTTATGCTGTGTTTAGATAACATGTTGTTTGGTATTCTAGATTTAATAAGAAATGGTTACTGCTAATAACATTTGTATGTAACCAACAACTGTAACTAATAAGCCAACCATGCTGTAATTCCCCATTAGTTGTTTACTGGTTATAATGTTATAATTGCAATACAATTCAGACTGATTTCCTGCAACATATCTCAACAAAGGCTTTTTGGTAACTATTATCTGTCTACTATCGCCACCTTGTGGACATGCGGTTACAGCATGTGGTCAAAGTACAGTATAATAGGACTGTGACTAGACTATGTGATTAGACTATATATTTTATGTCCAAAATCCAACACCAGTGTGTGAAAAAGGAACACTACTTTACCAAAGTGAGAAGAGAGAAACTAAAGCCTGTAAAGCTTGATGTAAAAGGAATCTCCACTTCCCTTTCTTCTTTCTATTTGCAGTCTGTGGAAACTGCGGACGGCCGAGTTTTCGGTTACGAGAAGCTGTGTATCTGCGGCGGGGGCAGACCCAAGATCCTAACCTGGGACAACCCCTATGTCCTGGGGATACGGGACACAGACAGCGCCCAGGTACAACCCCATCACTCTGGGTGTTTGCATTGTTATTGACACGCAGGTCTGAAATTCCTTAAGACACTAAACAAATAAGTAACAAGAAGTAGTTTGTCCAAAGAGAAGGAACATCTTCAGCTATATTTTGTTTGTGCTGTGTGCCATTTACTTCCTTCCCTTTATTCCTGTGAATGTGATGTTTCCGATAAGCTACAGTAGCATTTCAACAACTCTAGCTGCACCAATATCTTGTTGCATTTGTTTGAAGCATGAAGGTAATAACATAATGTATACGGTTCTATAATTTGATTGTAGACATCATCTAGAAATGTCCTTGTAATCTGGAAACGGTGAAAACAACTTGACTGAAAACATAACCTCCTTAGTCAGGGGTTAAACAAAACAAAAAAACACACACATCATTTTTGGCCAGGTCGTCATTGTAAATGAGAACTGGTTCTCAATTATCTGGTTAAATAAAGGTAAAATAAAAAATAAAAAATGCTTAGTAGTTTTCCATGTTTTTGTGTTTCAGGATCTTCAGAAGCAGTTATCCAGAGCAAAGAGAATCGTTGTTGTTGGCAACGGTGGGATTGCACTGGAATTAGTGTAAGTAAACTATAACCAAAATACTGAAACAAAAGCTTCATGTATTACTTTTTAGGACACGTGTGATTGGGTTACCATGTCTCCGTCATACTTTTTGAAATGAAGACGTTCCCGTTTTTCCAACTGAAGAGCATTGAGCCTCCATGAAAGCCCTTCATAAAAACGTGATCACCATGTTCAGAGATTATTCCCGCTGTCCAGTCATTCAGCGTCTCTGAACATCTTCCCTTCAGGTACGAAGTGGAGGGCTGCGAGGTCATCTGGGCCGTGAAGGACAAGGCCATAGGAAACACCTTCTTTGACGCCGGGGCAGCACAGTTCCTCATTCCATCACTGGAGGTGGACAAACCAGAAAGAGCTGCTCCCTGTAAGAGACCGCGCTATACCACAGAGGAACCAGAACCAGGAGCGTCCCAGACCTTCACAGCAGGTCTTCGTAATAGTTTTATTCCAACGTATTACACGCACATATCCTCTTTTCTCTCCTTCTGCGGTAGCATCGGTCCCAAGATGATCATACTCTTGTTTTTGTGTGTGGATTTCCAGATCAGAACGCACGGAGGCGTGGTTCTGGTCCTACAGAGGCTGGCAGTGCCCTCGGTCCAGACTGGCATGAGGGAATAGTTCTACGAGGAGCAGGGCAGGTGAGACTTTGTTACCGAGAGCCTCTGTGCCCATCCTCAAGCATGGAGGTCTGCTTTGGAAGTCTATTTGTGTAGATACTACCGTCTGCTTGTCCTGACCTTCTGTTATGGTATACTGGTAAACCTTCCTCCTCTCCTCCTGGCTCACCTCTCTCTCTCTTGGCGTGGGCTCAGGTGTCCCGCAGAGTTTCACTGGAATATCAGTGTGAGGTGGAAAAGATCTTCACCTCCGCGGAGCTGCTCAATTCCCCACAGCAAACAGTCAGACCGGAGAATGGTGAGAACCAGACCGGCTGCTCGTACTTGACCTGTGACTCATCCTTTCCCGCTACCTTTTTTCTTTTTTTTTCACCCCTTGAGCTTTTCTCTCCTCTCAGAAGGATCCTGGCCAGTTTACGTCCAGCTGACGAATGGCAAAACATTTGGCTGTGATTTTGTCGTCAGTGCCACCGGTGTCGTGCCAAACGCCGAGCCGTTTCTCCACGGCAACAATGTAAGTTAGCTCCCCTACGTGAGACTCAACTCATGTTTGCTTCGGGGCATCTTTGTAGTTTTCTGTGAGATTCAAGTAAATCCTGCTGTTGGTTATTCATCATGTGGTCACATAGCTGACCAGCTAGTTAGGAAAGCACAACAAGTGGCAAATCAGGACTACATTTGTTCATTGACTATTAGATCTGCCATTGTATCAATGGCAACTGGTCAGGTGTTTAATTCCCTCTTGAAAGCCCTTTCTCCATGTAGAGCCACCTTATCAAAATTAATATGCATTTTACAGGAAAGAGTTTGCAACTTACTCTGTTTCACCCATTTGTAAACATATAGTGTTGATTACATATTGGTTCGTAATGATGATTCCTTTTTTTGGGCTTTGCGTATTTAGTTTGCACTGGCAGACGATGGCGGCCTGCAGGTAGATGACCACATGATGACATCGGAGCCAGATGTGTATGCTGCGGGAGATGTGTGCACTGCATGCTGGGAACACAGCGCACTGTGGCAGCAGGTAAGCTAAGTGACAAATCATTACGTAACAAATCATTACGTGACAACCTGTGTCATTTCTTAGACTTTGACTTGAGAAGCCACGGTACATAAGATAGTGCCTGATTGCAAGTTATTATAAGTGACCGAACTGATTATGTCATCAGTCATACACACAGACTGTACTGAGTCATTTATACATAGACTGTATTTTAATTTACAGAAGAATAGCATTGAAAATGGGTATGGAAACTATGAAAATGTACAATATTCTAACTTATTTTGGCTTGTAAAATAAGCCCGTTTGTCTTGAAATGAGTCAGTTTAGGCAACCAAGAAAACGGTCTTGTTTCAGCCCCCTGGCACTGGTGGGAGAGCTGATCGAGTACATTTCATCAGGGTGTTAGAAGAGTCCATATGCTAAGGTTTATGCATGAGGACTGAGGGTGAGCTAGTCAGGGGCAGAGTGAGAGCAGAGTAAGACGTTCTGTGGCCACAATCTAGCATCCACCGAAGAACAGTGTTCTACTTCCTCTGTAGATGTGAATCTCATACTGTGTGTGTGTGTGTGTGTGTGTGTGTGTGTGTGTGTGTGTGTGTGTGTGTGTGTGTGTGTGTGTGTGTGTGTGTGTGTGTGTGTGTGCGTGCGTGTGTGTGTGTGCAGATGCGTTTGTGGACACAGGCCCGTCAGATGGGCTGGTACGCCGGCCGCTGCATGGCGGCACACGTCTTGTCAGAACCAATAGAATTGGACTTCTGCTTCGAACTCTTCACGCACATTACCAAATTCTTCAACTACAAGGTGCGTGACATTTTACTGCGGGGGGTTGGGGAGTGAAGTTGTTCAAATAATAACAAAAATGTTAATCATCTACTGTGAAAATTATTACCCGTTACTTTCAAGACCCTTCAAGGTAATTTCACGGCGCTGCTACTTGGTGTCTCTACCTCGAGGCTCAGTCACACGGTGCATTTAAATAACTTCCTGTCTGCTGGTCATTCCACAGGTGGTCCTGCTGGGGAAGTTTAACGGGCAGGGGCTGGGGCCCGACCATGAGCTGCTGCTGCGCTGCACCAAAGGCCGGGAGTATGTCAAGGTGATACTCACGGGAAAGTCAACGCACTCACGCTCTTGTGTGTTACTGTTATCCAGTGTTTGTTGTTTTTTTAACAGCGCCACACTACTTTATGAGTGGCTCATTGACCAATAATGAGTCACTTTCATTAAAAAAAAAAAAAAAAAAAAAAGATTTACTTTTTACACAAATGAATGCCTGTTACGTAACTCGTATCAAAATCACATGTTGGTGTTGTGGGTACGGCATATGCCAGATAACCGCAATGTCTTGGTTTTAATTCCAGCCTTGCATGTCATACCTCTCTCTCTCTCTCTCTCTCTTTCTTTCTCTCTCTCTCTTTCTTTCTCTCTATCTCTCTCTCTCTCCCCCTCTGCCTCCCCCCCCCGCCCCCGCCCTTTTCTACTCTGTCATCTGTCAAATAAAGATAAAAGTGCCCCAAAAATAATCTTAAAAATGACACATTGCTTGGATGCTGTCAGACATTCTTGTAGTAGCCAGTGGCATCTGGAAAATGTCCCGTTTTAATTTTTTGTAGCTGTGTGAAAGAAACCACTGTTTTTCTGTGGGTATGATTTAATGCTGCTAATGAGCCCGAAGCGAAACCCGATCAGCTGGTTATTTGTTGAACTTCTGAAGGGACAGCGTCTGTGGATGCCAACATGTCATCAGAATAATTTCATCCACCACTGGAGAAAGTCCAGCATCCGATCTCACACCATTTACCCCCGTGTGACTGTTGCAGGTCGTTCTCAGTGGAGGTAGGATGGTGGGAGCAGTGCTGATCGGGGAAACCGACCTGGAAGAGACCTTTGAGAACCTGATCCTCAACCAAATGGATCTGACCCCGTACGGAGAGGAGCTGCTCAACCCCAACATTGATATCGAGGACTACTTCGACTGACTATGAGGGGTTTGATTCAGCAACTTGTTGAGCCTGAAGAATGTCTTAAAGGAAATGTGCATTCTGTCATGTTCATTTTTATTTTTTATTTTATTTGAAATGAGAAGAAGCTGTCTGATGAAGTAGCAATTATCTTGGTTCTTATCAAGACACTTGGAAATTAAAGACTATATTTTTGCTTTAAAATAAATTATTTTCAAAACCAAGTCTACGCACTTGAGTGATATGTCTCGAAAAGGCTTTTTTATTTAGCTGTAACATGAATGCAAATCCATCTCTTCATCAGCTTCTATGAGAAATAGTTTCAGGTACCATAATGGGATGTGTTCAGCAATACAGGGTGGTAAAGAAAGATAATCCTGTTGTTGCTATGTTGTCTTAGTGATTCTCGATCAAATTTCAACCTAAATAGCAACTACAGCTCCTCCTGTGCCTGAGCAGGCGTTATAACAAATAGCCATTATCAGGCTCCTATAATGTTGTCTATTGTTCCTTGGAGATGTTGCTCTTGGAGATGTTGCTATTTGTAAAACCCCTGAAAATCCACTTTTAAAAGGAAAAGAAACATTAGAAGTAACCTGGAAAGATGAATCCCCTCAAGGAGAATTTAGATTACCAAAAGAAGTCAAACACCCATTTCCACTTGTGAGTTTGCCTGTAGGTTTGTGTTTTGTACTGTAGATGTGTGTGGTTTTTGGGGGTCAGTGGTTCACCAACAGGAGCCCGCCGACATTGATTTAACCATTTGTTGATAAAGGTCATTAAGGAAACCTTGTGATTCACTCATTGAGCATTGTGCGAAACAAGTAAAAATCAATGTGTGTAAGGCGGCAACAGTTGTGTAATAAGCTTACTAGTAGTGAGGGGGAAATAGAGGCATGTTCCAGTTATTTTCCTTACTTTACAACTTCGGAAATAAGTCTTCAAAAGAAGAGACACGAGGACAATAAACGTGAATAAAAAGCACTGCTTTCTGCTATGAAGCTACTGATAAGGTGTCCCTGCGGAAGAGGTTACAGTCCACTTAGTGCAACTACAGCTGCCAAGTGGAAATTACCAACTGATTGCACTGGTCAGCTCACCCGAGTGGAAGTGTTTAACTGTGGGGAGTGGAGAGCAAGGCATTGTTTACAAGGGGAGTCAACACTGCCCATGGTGGCACATGATGAAGGAGCAAGATCAAATTAAAATCTCTGATGGGAATGGAGGGCAGTAAAATGGGTGCAATGCCATCCCTAATGTTTTACACAGTATGTTACCGAGCAACAAGGCAGATCTAGCATGAATTGGATGTGTTGAAAAAAGAATTAGCTTCTCAGGAAGGACAAGGGACCTAGAAACTATCAGCAACCAAGATGTGTATTCATTGTCAGTTCAGGGGGTGAGTTGGGTCACACATTGGTCTATAGTAGTGACGTGTTACTTGTACTGTCTGTCATTCTGTTCATATCTATAAAATAAGATTACAAAAAGATTAGGTTTTCGTTGTGAAATGTAATGGAGGATAAGACCATTGGGTATAGCTTTGATGCAGCTGGTTATTATGAGTCAACCATTCTGTTTCCGCGTTCTCGTTTTCCCGTTGCACCTAACCTACCGGGATTGGGGGGGGGGGGGGGGCATGAGACTCGAAAGCCGGATTACTCTGAGTTAAAATGGGTTAACTCTCTCTGTGTCAGAGGACAGGCCTTCCCATCTCGGACATTTAAAACGCTCAGACTTGACACAAAGCTCATTTCATTCAAGTGGATAGCGGATGTGACGTCAGAAGCATAGTGTGTTCCGCGTATACGCTCGTGTGTATCCACCAAGGACGAGCGACTCGCATCGCAGTGGAAATGTTTGAGTCCCACCGTTGATTTGTAACCCTTCTTAAGCACAGTCTAAATTCGTAACGTCACTTTATATGTCTAATTAGTGTTTCTGTGTTGTTTGTCTTTGCATTACATTCACATTAATTTGTATATTTGTGTGTTTAATGATTAAGCTCCGCCGGCGGTGCACGCCGGTGCCTCAAACAGGCGCTTCCAGTGAGTCATTCGACGACCAGCATGCATCAGGGGAACTTTTTTTCTGGTGGGTGGGATTTTTTGAGAGGCGTTGCCGCACACCGACTACGTACTACCGCTGCTCCGGGATTATATATCGGCCGCTCGTCACGTATTCTCATACATCGCGCATTTAGTCCCAGTGAGTAGCACCCTGACCGCCCCGAGTACAAGATATCCCGAGAAATAAAGACGTATCATGGCGAACTACATCCACGTCCCCGACGAGGCTCCCGCGGTGCCCAAAATAGACGTGACAGTTGAGGAGAGCGACTATCGGTCCGGGGCGCTGAGGCTGATCAAGGAGCTGAGACCCAACTGGAAGCCGTCCGAGGTCAAACTGAAGGTGCTTTTCATTTAATTTTCAACATTTTATCTTTATCTCCCCCTCCTTCCCCCCCTCCCCCCTTTGCTCTTCTCTCTTTAAAGGTTAAATCCTTTACAATTGTGGAAGCTGGTGTAAGCTAGCAGCGTGGTCTCGGGGGAAAAACCAAGTTAGCTAATACCGACGTTCATTTAAGAGACACACGAAACCACACGAGCAGCTGAGATGCCCAGATGTACGTCCCCCTGGAGCCGTCCACAGACGGTAACGTGAGACCAGAGGACCACCGAGGCGCAGCGGTCGGTTCTCCGCTCATGGTTTGCCTTTTGCGAATAGCATCTGCGTCACTTCGGGTTGCGGGTCCAACATGGGGAGCTTCTCCCTCTTTTTGGCGCAGACTGGGAAAACCAAACCTGTTCGTCTTGACTGGCTTCGCCGGTTTAGTTGCGTTTTTTTAATAAGACACTAAGTAGCGGCTATGCATGGAGGTGGTTATACAGATGGAGGAGGAGGAGGAGGAGAGGAGAGGAGAGGAGAGGGGCAACTACCCCGCAGCTTAACTCACGATTGTCTTTCTGCTGCGCCACATTGACAAGACTGTATGAGACTGGTATTGAGGGTGCATCGTCTGTTCACAAATGGAGCATGACTACAGACTACTTTTAATAATTATAATTATAAGTGCCCTCTTTGATCTGCCAAAGCCAAATAAATAATAATAAAGTAGCAAACAAAGTGTTTGGCAACATTAACAGACTGGGGGTGTGGCTCCTTTTGGTAAACACAGAGCGGATTGGAGCTGGTCACATGCTCCGCCACCCTTGCCTATATTCATCAATGAGAGCAAAGTGTCAACTCAGCAAATGCCTACCATTGCTTCCTCATGCCAAATCAAATTCCGGACCTGTTTTTCTCAGTCAATGCCTTATGGAGTGAACAATTAGGGCTGGTATGTTGACATCCCCCATCTCTCCCCCTCCCACCCCCAACAAAAGTTCCCAGCTTCGCAGCAGAGACAGTTCAGCTTAGATCAACCCAGACAGGCCCTAATTTTTCAATGCTACATTCATTCCTCTTCTCTTTTTTTGTGTAGCTTGCCAGATTCCTCTCAGAACTTATGTAATACTCAAAACAATGTAGGTTTTCATAGTACTTATATGGTATAACGTGGAGGACGATCCCACTGCCGTCCAACTGTAGGCGTCAAGCTAGATTTCTGAAATACAGGATAAATTGTGATTTATTGCCTGATTCACCTGTTCTCCTCTCTTTCCTCCATTTGTTTCTGTAGTTTTTCACAGACGGGATCACCAATAAGCTTCTGGGTTGCTACGTGGGTGCAGTCGTACAGGATGTAGTCCTGGTCCGTATTTATGGCAACAAAACCGAATTGTTGGTTGACCGGGAAAATGAAGTGAAAAGTTTCAGAGTACTACATGCAAACCGCTGTGCCCCACACCTCTACTGCACCTTCAATAATGGCCTCTGCTATGAATTTCTGCAAGGAACTGCCCTGGAGCCCGAGGACATCCGCAGCCAACCTGTGTTCAGGTAAAACTAGGTTTCCTTTTCAGGCAATAAAGCGTCTTATCACATGTTCCTACCACCCCGAGGCTACCGGTGCAGCCTCGACAGACAGACGCACTTGCTCATACATACCGACACAACCACGTAAACATGATCCTTCACAAAATGTACACAATTGCACAACTGTCTGATCCAGTCCAACCTTCAGATACACCTTATGGAACCCGTAGAATTCAGAAAAGTCCAAAAATCGTAGTCATACCCATTGCCTGAAAGGTTTCTGCACCTGAAATGTAGCCCCAGCTAAGGAGACTCTTTCATGAACTGCAACTTGGTTGAAATGATGAGTGAACACTGATAACCTGAATCATCTTCTTCTATTTCTTTATAAGAATATATGGCTTTGCATTGATTAAAACAAATATATATTATTATTTTTTTCACTCCCAACTATATTGCTGGACTGGAGCCCATTCACATATTGCTGCTTGCTTCTCTAATTCAAACCCTCCCATTTTCCGTCTTCTCTACCTTGCAGTCTCATTGCCAGGCAGCTGGCCAAGTACCATGCCATCCATGCCCATAATGGCTGGGTGCCCCAGTCTGACCTGTGGTTGAAGATGGGCAAGTACTTTGCGCTCATCCCCAAGTACTTCAAGGACCCAGAGAAGAACGCCAGGTGAGGCCATGGAGAAGATGGTTCTGAAATCTGCCAGATCCTTAGATGTGGCTAACGTTAGCTTGAGTTGGAGGCTGCTGCAGTACAGTTATAACAGTTTTTTTTTTAGACAGGGAAAGACTGAGGGGGCATGATAGGTATCAACTTTAATTTATTAAGGTATCATGGAATACTCAGGTTCAGGTAAGGTCGCAAAACAATCATTAAACACAAACGTTGGTTTAACAAGAAATAAATTAAATCAAAATCAAACTAATTACGATCCAAGCACACGTCTAATGGGGTTTTCTTTCCAAAGGGGGCGTGGCCTCAACGTTTTCAAAGTGCCTGTATGTGCCAGTCGGATGTATAGAACAATTGTACAGTTCAGGACTCACCAACCAGATTATCTGCAGGTTTTACATAAGCTATATTTAGACAAGAAAAAATGTATAATAGTACTTAGACTTGAATTCCTTACTAATTAAAAAATCCTAATTACTTAAAAAAAGCAAGAACAAACTTTTGAAAAGCAGTATACTCATTAAAATATTAATTGGGAGTACAAATTAATTTGAAGAAGGATATTAGATTATTGTCATATTTTATGACATTTAAATGGACATGAAGTACAACAAAATAAGCCCTTTTAATATATACAGTTGAAGAACTAAATATGTGATTTTTAGATCTTTTAAAACCTTTTTAAAGAAGACTGAATAGTAAACAAAACAGGCTCTAATCACATTGTTTGGAAACGTGGCTTTGCCTCTTGTATATATCTGTCCACGTGGAACTATGACTTCCTGACCTCTCTTATCAGTGAGTCATGAATGATCCAAACAACTCCATGTGCAAAGGCACAACACAACAGTTTCTGCTATCATATGTACAGTCTCTCAAAACAACAAGAAACATGACAGAGCAGCGCCCTGAAATCCTGAGAAATGGTCCTTTATCCTGTTCATGCTCCTGCCGTCTGGCATCACTTCCATTTTGTTATGCAACCCTCGTAATTCTATCTTCGTCTAAATATGTACGTACCCAAGTTTGCCTGTATTCCAGGTGTGTCGGTACCAACGTCAAACTGGCACGGGCAAATCGGGTAATGACAATTTGGGCATTTTTGCACCACTGAGTCTCGATAGTTTGAACATTGCGTTTGCAATGACAACAACCTTCGTGTATGGTGACGCCAAAAAGTGAATCCAAAACAAACACTGACTTCTCGGGCTGTAAATCTCCTTGTCGGCCCGGCCACCGACACACGGAGAAACGCTAAGACTTACGAAAGACTGCGCCTCCCGCAGCGTCTTCGGGGTTTTTCAATGTCGAAGGCAAAAACAATAAACGAGGTAGAGCGCTTGGGACGTGGCTTACGACCACAAGAATTGAAGCCCGCTCTTTGCACTATGTGTTGCACAATGTTTGTTTACTGTCATCTCAGCGTCTCCTGATCATGTTTGGTGCAACAAAATGTGTCAGCACTGCATAGTCTGACGAATGAGCTAATGAACTAAACCAAACCAAGCAACCGGGGTAAAGCAATTTTCTTATTTGTATAAAATAAAGACATTTTCTATGAAATGAAAATGGACAAAAATAGTAATGCTGCTGTATGCAAGTAGCATTGTGTGTCAGTATTGGTGTCACTACGGTAATAATAAAACCTAATTTAGTGGACAGGAAATGTTGTGGTAAACGAGCTGTGGTGAGGACTTAAGTTGAGTCACAACATCTTTTTCTTCTCATCGTAAAATTGGGAGGATTTCAGTTGATCTTTTCCTATTCTTCTAATGCTCCATTAAAAGAATAGGAAAAGATCAACTGAAGCTATTTTCAGAAACGCTCCGTTTGCTCAAATTAGGTTTTTGTGATTGCAAATAATCACTTTTCCTCCCTCCCCCCCACTTTTTCCTCATAAATTATGTCTGTAAAATGAGTTATTAATTTCCCTCTCTTCCCGAGTCATGCTTCTGATTTTCTGTTCCTATTTCTCTCCTCACCTCTATTTCTAAGTCTACTTTCAGGTTCCCCCTTATTGACTTTAGCTCCACTTGTCCTTCTATTAATACTACTAATAATGCGTCCACGTCGTTCAATGTCCAGTGTTCACCCTCTTTGTCTCTGCCCCTCCAGGTTGAGTTTGGAGGTGCCGAGCCCACGGTGCCTCCGAGAAGAGCTGGTGTGGCTCCAGCAGAGCCTGTCTGTGCTGGGCTCCCCCGTTGTTCTCTGCCACAACGACCTTCTCTGCAAAAACATAATCTATAATGCGGAGGCAGGTGAGTATTAACTGCACAAGTGTAGTCATAGACATTACTGTGTGACTGAATTGTGTCGTAGTGTGAACCGCATTGGTCTCTGCGCTCAGGTAGGATGGCATTAACTGCACTTCCTCAACCCTAGTCACATGCTTCACTCATTGCCAGTGTTTGCATTGGGCTGCAGGCAAAGAATTAGAACGGGCGGAAAAGACAAACCCGTCCTTTGGACGCTCAGCTTCGATGGAATCCTCATTTGAAATAGGACAAAACACGACGCGACTAAAGTCGTGTGTCGATTGATGCGGGTTGGAGGGCGGGCCAAAGTTATGTGGCGCTGCCTCCAAACAAATTTGGCAGATTTGTGTTTAAAGTAACATATCTGTCACAGAATACATTCAATCTTCTGGATTTCAATTTCCCACACCTTTTTCAAAGGTCAAGTCGTTTCTGATATGGATTTCAGTCTTTTGTCCAAAATGTTGTCTGATCCGTCGTTCTAATTCTGTGCTGAAAACGTAGAACGTAAACCACTGTTATCAGCGTGAACAAACAATGCCATTACATCATACCGCATACCAAGTCTTAGTTCTAATGACAGCACATGTTTTTGGTGCTTTAGTAATGTTATTTTGATGGTATGAAGGTCACGCAACCTGTCCTCAGCTTGCCTCTGCACTGAGCGACTTTGATTATTCTGGTCAATGAGACTGTACGAGTCAGTGAAACTGTTCTTATCATTGTCTTTGTAGCAGAGGAAGTTTTGGGTTAAACTGGTCAGGACAAATGAGAGAGTGGGGAAACAAGAGAGAGGGGTTTTTCTTTTTAATAATTTTTTTTATGTATGCGGGAGGTGGGGTGGGGGTGTTAAAGAGCTGTCAGCCCCCTCGTCGGTTTTTGCGGCGAGGGGCGGGGCCCTTCTCACAGCTCCTTGTGTCTAGCCTTTCTCCCCTAGGAATGACAGCCGAGGCTGTGGCTGCCCTGCGCCGCCCTGCCCTGGGGAGGCAATGGAGAGAGACAAACCTCACGCACAGTCGGCTTTGAGGGCCCTCGCGTAGTCTGCCCACTGCTCGGGTTAATCGGGATGAGTTCATGGCAGCAGTAGGAGCCCTGTACCTACCTATTACCCTCCATTGCTACTCGCTCACCAGTTTTTTTTTTCTCCTCTTGACAGTACTGAGGCTACTTACGATGCTGGTTATTGCACAAATGTTTTTTTTAATGGTTTGCACTTGCTTTAAGTCACTCTGAGCACCAACCAAATGCCTAAAGTGTAAAGCTTTTTTCCGTCACTCCTTACTGTGCAATTTCCATTCCATAGCACCAATAATGATAACCGGGCAGACCAGAGAAGTGGAAGGATATTTCTGGCGATATTCTGTATTTTTCTTATTGTCAACAAATCCCATGGACAAAAACAAACCAACATTGACCAAACTAACAAATATTACCTGTGTTGCCAAAACCCTATTTATAGCGCATTCTTCCGGGCTATAGAGCTCCATTGTTGTCCAGGAACTATTAAAAACACAGTAACAGTAAGCCACACTGTTTTACTGGGGGACATTTTAAATACACATCATGCAGTTCATTTTGAGTCGGTACCATATAACCCATACCAAATAGTCAATAAATTCACTGTTTACTCATGTTTGTTTAATATTTGCCAAGAACAGTGCGTAGCTGTTTTTTAGATGAAAGTGTTCATTTGTGACCTCGTTTTTTTAAGCGATTCGTCTTCAGAAGGGATAAATGGGCTTAGGGCTGAGAGCCACGGGCTGGGGAAGTTGGAAAGTATTGAGAGACAGACTAACACATTGTTGGTTTTGGTCTTTTAATGGAATTTGTTGACATGAAGAAATAGAAATCATCAGCTTTATCCATTGAAACTGAAACACGCCTCTGTAAAAATGCGGGGAAACCCCTTTGCCTGAGCACACCAAACGGAGTTCCTGGTAATAAATGCTGACTTATCCGATTGGACCAACACCCAGCATGGAACTCCCTTAAAGGGAATATTCGCCATATTCTATGTGTCCAATCAGTGTTAATGGTGATGCTAATATTAAGTTAATGACTAGTATAGGTTTAATTGCACAGACATTTAAAAGGCAGTGCACAGCGTCCATGCATATTTACAGACTTGCAGAATCATGTTTCAGGCTTCAATAAGTAAGGCTGAGGTCATCTTCTGTTTGGAAATATTCTTGATTAATACTAGAAAGGAATTTCCCCCCAATATGTCTCGCTAAACACAACTAGACCACGCCTACAGATGACAACCACAATGGAATGTACACCACAGTAGAGTCCAGGGAATTGAGCACTAAGTCATACATTTCTTACCGTGGCAAATCAAGTGGTCTAAACCGTCGTTGCAAACTTCGGTCTTCAGCTTACCCTTTACCTTTCCTTTTATTGACTTGAAAAACCAAGTAGGCATGAAAAGAGGCCGACCAGCTACCGCACCGCTTCATGTCACTTCACAGCTGTAGTAGCTGACTGGTAATCACTTGTCCGCCAAAACGCGACTGCAGAGAAGCCACCGCTTCCTGTATTGATGAAACCATAAACAGAAGTGGTCAAAGCTCAATCATTTTTTTTTTTCTTCTGAGTTTTCCAAAGATACTGGTAAAACGTCTTCCAAAACACTCAAGTGCTGTTTTACTTTCCCTCTGTCTTTTTTGTCTCTCTTTACTGTGTCTCTCAGTCTTCAAAGCAGGCTGCTTTAGTTTCCCTGCCCCTCTCACTTTACGCGGCGGCTATTTGCAAAGAACAAGCAATCTGCACACATTTTACTGGGTCCCATGGGCCACAAAATCTGCAACTCAGCAGCCAACAGGAAGAGTTTCAAAGATTCTGTCATTTGCAGAAGCTGCAAAGGTGTCGCGCTATTGGGTTCACAGCGGACCAATGGGAAGGGAGCTTTGGAGGGGAGTGTTGTGAGAAGGGGAAGTGAGGTCGCATGTGTGAGGAGGTGGGGGGGGGAGAAAAAGGAAAGGGAGTTTGGCTGCAGGGCCTGATGTTTTTCGACACTGTGCGTGGGAGCAAGAATGGATAAAAGACAAATATGTCAGTGTGAGAGTGAGCATGTGTGGAAGATGTGTTTGCCCCAACCTTTTCATCTGCTGCACAGGGGGGGCTATAGCCACTGCCTGGAGGTGTTCAGTTGTGTCCCGCTAGGACCTACACATCGGCTGGTAACCCACCTCAAAGTGACTTTCTCTGTAGTCCAGCACCACCTCAAAAACTAATGTTCCATATGTTAAGCCAAAGCAATTAGCCAAAACGTTTAAAGAGTGGACACATTTGATTTAACGTACTGTTCTTTAAAAGTAACATTCACTGGTTAATATCCATTTTTCTGTCACAACCGGGCTTGTAAAAGTAAGGGTTTGTATTTTGAGATCAAGCACCACCATTTTGAGATCAACGCTTCCCCCTTTTTCGTTCACCGGCCCCACAAATGCTTTCAACAACACATTCTTTGATCCGTCCTCTCCGGGCACCAACCTTGGAGGCCAAGAATTAATTTCAGGCGTTTGAGCCGTTAGTCTCGAATTCTTGGCGGTGGGTTGACTTCAAGATGTAAAAGATCCTCGTAAACCCCCACGAGGCTATAAAATCAGTTTTTCGATCGCTCTTGAAGATAACTCCAGTTTACTGACGAGTACATAGTCTGCTGTAAGTCAACAGAGTTCTGAGAGAGCATGTATCAAACAGTGTGTTGCTGTACATTTGCTTTGGCAGCTCTCTGTACTTTTCTACAGACCGCTTGAGTGTCTCTTTGTGTTTCACCATCTTCCTCTCTTTGTCCCTCTGCTTTCTTTGTCCGTCTCCCCCTCATCTCCTCAAAACACCACTTTGACTTGGCCATTTTCCCCCTTTTTTTATTCTGTGCATGTATCCAAAACAAACATTCTTTGAAAAGCCAGATGTACTTTTTTTTTTTTTTCTCCTTGATTTTTGTATGCGTTCCACGTGTTGCATCACACGCATTTTCATCTCTGCTAATGTATCCCGGCTGCCTATTTTGCGGTCTTGTGGGAAGAAAAAACCCAAAACGCTGATAAGTCGGTTACTAGTACATGTAATCTGTTGACTAAAACATCATTGGAGATTGACTGCTCGACCTCTATAGAGGATGTGCAAGCGACCATTATGTTCTTGTTTGGTTCGCTTCATTTGTAGTCCGAAAATTCCCCGCAATTACTAAACAAAAGCTTTTATTTTCAATATATTTGTTGACTCTGACTTCCATAAATCTTAACATTGCGATTGTATTTATCCCAAGCAGCATGATAGTGCATGCGTAGAATTCGGTAGTTATATTAAGTAGAATATCTCCTAAGTGTAAATGTGTCTTCTTAATCCCCTTTATAACATTACCTGTGCTGAAGTCTCCCTCTACAGTCTACTTTCCTCAAAATGCAAGCTCTTACTCCTTTGCCCCACAATCGGCAAACTAGCCAGCCACACCAGTCAGACAGGAAGAAAGTGACAGTCTGAAATGAAAAGCCTTGACATTCTGAGTTATCAAAGGGAAAACACATCATAATCATTTTGTGCCTGCTTCCCGTGTCTCTTGTCTAAACAATCCTGCTTCTCTCTCCAGGCAATGTAAAGTTCATTGACTACGAGTATGCTGGGTACAATTACCAAGCCTACGACATTGGGAACCATTTCAATGAGTTTGCCGGTGAGTGTGACTCGCACTGCTAGACACGTATGGACAGGTGCGCGTATGAAATGCTCACTGAGTGTTCCATGTGTTACAGGCCTGAATGAGGTGGATTATAGTCACTACCCTCAGCGGGCCTTTCAGCTGCAGTGGCTGCGCTCCTACCTGGAGGCCTATAAGGAGCTCAAAGGCCAAGGCAATGAAGTGACAGACGGAGAGGTGGAGATTCTTTACGTCCAAGTCAACCGATTTTCCCTGGTGAGCATTTTGTACTGCACATGCATCGTGAATTACACATCGGATTACACTAGGGCATGTCTGCATATGGCCGTCTCCACTTTCTCATAGTAGGTAGTTGTCAGAGTGCATTTAGGCCTATATTCCGTAATGCTCCATGTTTATGGGTAAGAGGATTGTCCTGGTTATTTTTGCTAATCTTGTCATCCGTTATCATTTATGAGCCTCAGCTGCAGTTATGGCTTGCGGTCACCCATATGAGTTCTGTTTGCCTACATGCTTGTACTCGATGTGCCTTGAGGGGAGCTGAGGCTGATGAGAAACCGTTGGTAAAACAAAGTGGTCACTGGAAACTGGTTGCAGAAAAAAGAAGACCTCAAAGTTTTAAGTCTGTCTGTCTGTCTGTCTGTCTGTCTGTCTGTCTGTCTGTCTGTCTGTCTGTCTGTCTGTCTATATTTATTTATTTATTTATTTATTTATTTTCTCAGTAATTAAATAGCTAATAATAAGGGGGGTGGCTTGTTCTGAGTGGACGTTCCAGGCCTATTGCCAGGTGTTGGGGTCAGCAAACCTGAATCCCAGTGTGATGCGGGTTAAACAGAGCACAGATTGATGTGGGCCGTAACCGGCACTACCCTGCTCCCAATATGAGAGATGGATGTTTGTGACGTGCCCACTGATGCGACCATCATGTGGGAGGCGCTTGTAATGACAACTTACAACCCCTCTGAGGCTCAGCGCGCTCCCCTGAGCCGCACTCTGCCTTGTTTAATGTCAAGCGGGAAAGAGGGCAGTGTGGAGGATGGGCACGGCAAGCAATTGTGTCTCTGTGTCGGCTATTTGTTGTTGTTGCCATCGGGCTTCTGCTGGCTTTGTACATGCTTGAGTGTGCCGTGTTGGGTAATTAAAAATGACATTTACTTTTAGACACAGTACATGCTAATCCTCTGTGTCTCTGCGATGTTCTCTTTCTCTTTTCCTGTGTGAAGGCATCCCATTTCTTCTGGGGTCTCTGGGCCCTGATTCAGGCCAAGGTCTCCACCATCGACTTTGACTTCTTGGGGTATGTAGGCATGTTGAAATGCACCAATCGAGCACACTTTATCAACAGCTATTTCCCTTTGCTCTGCCAAGCAGATTTCAGTCATATGTTTGAGAACAAAATGATCATTGTTTGTCATCTCGGTGCACACTGTGTCTTAACAGTCTGATATTTTTGCACTGGCTGTTATGTAGCTAATATGTCAAGTACATTTTTATCTTATCACTGAAGCTCTCTGTGTGTCTCTCTCTCTGTCTCTCTGTGTGTGTCTCTCTCTCTGTCTCTCTGTGTGTCTCTCTCTCTCTGTCTCTCTGTGTGTCTCTCTCTCTGTCTCTCTGTGTGTCTCTCTCTCTGTCTCTCTGTGTGTCTCTCTCTCTGTCTCTCTGTGTGTCTCTCTCTCTTGTCTCTCTGTGTGTCTCTCTCTCTGTCTCTCTGTGTGTCTCTCTCTCTCTGTCTCTCTGTGTGTCTCTCTCTCTGTCTCTCTGTGTGTCTCTCTCTCTGTCTCTCTGTGTGTCTCTCTCTCTGTGTCTCAGATATGCAGTCCTGCGCTTCAACCAGTACTTCAAGATGAAACTGGAGGTGGCTGCGCTGAACTTACCCGAATAATGGCTCCACCACCACCACCACCACCACCCCCTCATCTTCTCTTCGTTTTGCTCTTCCTCCCTTCCAATCTTCTCTGGGCCTTACATGAAGAATGCAGAGTGCCTGGTAGGGGTCTACGTAGGGAAGAGCCAGACTCCGAGTCTGTCCTGCTCGGGGCCTACAGGTCCCCTCTACATGTCCATATCTCCATAGATTAAATGGACGCTTTTTTCTTTCTCTGCTGTCACACTATTTGTTAACCGGTAGCCCAGGTCATTTGTCATGTGGGCGAGTGTGACGCAGAGACTCGAGACCTGCTATAATGTGAAACCCACAAGGCTGAAATTTTGGTTTTGGCCGTTTCGATTATTCTAATATCAATTAGATATTAACACGATATCAGCGTATCGTATTTGTCAGCTGCTTTACTTGTAGTTTAACTCACTATGAATAAGATGAAGGAGGAATATCACCTTATTCATAACCGACACTTAATAACCGCCTACGGGACTGATGGGCGGCCCAAACACTAATCTGATTGCCTGGAGAAACCTTCATATGCGCATTCATGGGGGGGGGAACCCCCCCCCCACCCCACACCCTCCCCTCAAGGGCCAGCCCAGCTAACGACCAAATTTCGAACGTTTATGAAAGCAATACAGAGCCTGCTTTGTTTGCTGCAGATGAAAGAAGAAAAGAAATACCGACGTGGAAAGACCAGTGCTGTCCCGTAATCCTAATGTGAGATGAGCCAAATCTCACACACACAAAAAAAAAAAAAACTTGTGGTCTTCTTTGTGACTCTTGTTTTCACCCTTATTTTCCGCCGCACACTGTGCATGGGGCGTGCGCCAGAAGAGCTGCGTAGTCGTTGTTTCTGTGTAGTTTGGTGAGGGCGTTATTGTTTGGACTTTCTGGACTGAAAGGAGAAACGTCCAGTTTGAGGAGGGCATCTTGTGTTTACGTTTAACCTCGCCCTTAAGTTATATAGTCACTGTACATCAGTGAGCAGTTTTTTTTTGTTGTTTTTTTTTAGTTGAGAGAGATTTTCACTGTAATGTATGTTAATGTTTTGTTTTTTTCGCGCTTTTCTTCCTTCTAAATCTGAACTGGGGACAAGCTTGCATCTCACTGTAATTTGAACATTCCATGTTCATGATGCTAGAGGGAACATTTGGTTGTAGTTCACATGGTAAGTTGGCTTTGTTGGGGACTTCATTCACCGTGACATCGACTGTAAGACATGCTGTTCTAAACCGAGACCAAACCGTTTGATTGTCCGCGCCGTGTCGGGGAAGGTTTGGGAATCACCTTTTTAAATATTACAAAACGGTGCTGTTTGGTCCTGATGAAGTAGAGACGTTTTTATACACCTGTAGACCAGTTTTCACTTTGCGTGTGTGAGATTCGCCCCGGCTGACTGTCGGATTGCTGAGCCACTGTTGTCATTTGTCATGTTAAGCGCCCGATGTTGAAGGTCTGTTGAAAAGTGGAGTTTTGGCAACAAAAAAAAACAAAAAAAAAACAACGAGTGGAGTAGGTCGGTTACGCACATCTGTGTTCAGTTAAAAACCAATGTAATGAATGTCAGCTGTTAGTGGGACCTGGGGAGCAAGAGCACCATCTGTTGGAGGAAGAAATAATGGTAGCTGTCAGTAACTGTTGTTCATGTCAAATGTTAGTGTTTTTTTAAATGCTCTTTAGGCGGACCTTTTAAAAACTGAAACGAGTTCATCTCTTGGTTACTTTAACAGGCCTACACCAAAGTGCTGACATCCGTTTTTGTGCTTGTACATAACGCACACTGTATCATTTTTCCATGTAGCACAAAGAGAATTGGAGTTACAGTTATATAGACTTTTTTTTATACTTTATACAATAAAGGCTGAGGTCTTTGAGAGTGTGTGGATGTTTGCTCATGGAACAGCAGATGACTCTTGGGCAAATGTACCGTAGTTTAGGAAAATAATAAGTAAAATGTGGTGAAACAAGTTTTTCTTATTCACTCCTTGCATGTTTGCCCGGGTGCTCTCTGCTGTAACAGGTCTGCAAAGCTCTGTGAAGAGGCCATTACTGACGAGACTGGATTGTCCATGTGTCATGTTCTCAAGAGTCTGCCAGTGTGCCTGTGAAAGCTCTTATTTTGTACAATGCGGTCTTGGAGTTTGAAGGTTGTTGCCTATTACTTCACTTCTGTATTTAATTTAGTGTTGCGTGTCTTTCATTCTGATGAATTTAAGACTTGAATTAATGAGTAGTTTGTGTCGGGGGGCCGGATATGAATTTGAAAAGGCTTCATATGTGTGTGAAACTCTTCCACGAAAGCGTATTTGACGGTAAAGGGTTCTGACAAGTTAGCTGTGTGTCTTACATTTTGAGGAACATGTTAAGGGTCTGTGAAGGATTGTTTTATGTTGGGTGTCTGGTTTGGACCCGACCATGTCGGACTGCATTTACACATTATACGCATTAATTTGACTGCCACATAATCCGAATTTTGAAAAGGTAAAAAGAATTGTACTGCTGAAATATTTCCTATACGCTCCATTTCCTGATAGGGACCTCCACTACTATTTAACATTGTATAAAAAAAAAAAATGCTCATTAATTTCATTGGACACTTTAGCATATGTTTATATGTACAGTAAGCACATGTAATAATATCTTTGCTTGTTATCAAATGTGAATGAATGTACATAGGAGTTCTTTTATTTTCTAAAAGTTGGATTAAAGTGAATAGTTGCCTGGGCTAAGAGGTGAATTAAAAAAAAACAAAATAAAAAAAAAAAAAAACATTTTCAATACTGTAAACATGCTTTCAAAAAATAAAGTCTATTTACCCGTATCTGTGTCTTCTCTTCATCCTTCATTTACTAATTCAAATAATTCAAATCTGGCTAGTTTTCGGCTGAGGGGCAATTTTACTAACCTGATCCGCCAGATGGTTTGTTCCACAGAACCATCTTAGAAGCCGTCATTGGGAACAGTTTGGAAAAGGACGTGGCACTCGAAAAAAGAAAAACATAGTAGGATGTACCGTCTGTGAATCAAACTCTTCCCGACGCGAGTAGCGAAATGAGAGAAAATGTCTTTTCCATCTAGAAAATCGTTCGGTGCCGTTCTTTGCTCTTCTTTCAATGAAGAGACGCTCTCCAGTCCTCATATAACTGCTGCTGTAGAAGCATCTAACTTCTTTGGGAGCCAACGATGACATGACATCATAAATATGTCATGGTATAGTTAGTTTGCCATATAAAGACGTAGCATAGCAAGTCTAAAAAAAAGAAGAAAAAAAAAGTCAGACATACTAAACGAAAATGTTTTATGGTGTGTTTATACTATGACAGTTTTCAGAATTTATATGGCATACTTTACTATGATTTTTATTTTACTACATACTATAATATTTATTTTTGTGACATTTTAATGGCATACTATATTATTTCAGATGCCATACTATACAATTACATTTTATGGCATAATAAACCAGGACTTTGTTTTATGACATTTTTACAACATATTAAATAGCATACCACACTGACTTTTCTATTATTTATGACCTACTATATTTCTTTTTTATGGCACAGCAAACTATGACTTTTAATGACATACTATACTCAGAAGATTTTAAGGCGTTTTTATGACAATAGTATATCATGATTTTTTATGACATCTTAATGACATACTTTATCAATTTAATGATATAATATGACATTTTTCAAAACATTTTCATGGCATACTCTACTAAGATATGATACAAAACATTTTATTGTACCCATAGGGGACATTTTTCTTGGACTCAAATGCTGCACACATGACATGACATATGGTCTTATTATAGTTGCATCCATCGTGGTAATAAAAAAGAAACGGACAGGCAAAGCAACATGAAATAAAGGACATCACGAACACAGCATTTTTTTATGATACTTTATTTTATTTCAATGTCATGCTATACTTTGACTTTTTCATGACAAACTTATACGACATTTTTATGACATTTCTTTTGAAATACTACATAATTTCTTTATGGCATACTATATATATATATATACTGTGACAGGATTTTATTTTTGTTATGGCATACTATTCAATATTTATTTGACATTTTAATTTCATACTTAAATAGTATGAAATAATAGTATAAATAATATACTAAATAGTCATATGTCGATTACTTACCTGCCAGTTTTTATATTATACTATATTATAACTTTTGCACTGCATGTTATACAGTGATTCTTTTCATGACATACAATACTATTAATTATTTTATACATTTTTTATTACATTCTATATTGTATCTTCATAAAGGCCTATTATACTTACTTGTTTAATGACATATGTCTGGAATATTTTTATGACATACAGTATTGTCTCCCCCAGGTCCAAGTCCCTTTGTTCATTCAGCAGCCTGGACAGAAAACAGAGACATTCACACCAACAATTACAAAACATAAAGTCTATCTTACTATAATAGCAGACCCCAGGTTCACCACTTTTTAAACATACTTTTAGTATTGTTTTTGTGAAAGATAGATCAAAATCTTGTCCAACACTAAACACAGGTGGATATATAGGGTCAATACATTGACAAACTAATCATGTAATCACAATGTGCCTTGTGTAATGATGACTAGGAGTTAAAAGTGACCTACATGTAATTACACTTAAGGCCTTTTAATTAACAAAATGACTCACAATGACCGAAAAAAACCAGTATCTAATTCTCCCAGTGTCTATCTCGTCACGGAGGTGGCTGACCTTCTCTTCTGTGGATCTCCAGCAACTCCCACAGAACGGACACAAAAAACAAAAAAACACAATAATGACTCACAATTATTCTAATATAAAAGTCATTTATTTCTATTTCACTGTTGAAGTTTCCATTTGTGCACAGACGGTAATGGTTTTTCAGGTCCACCTTTCCTCAGCTTGATGTACTGGTCTCCACCAGGTCTCATTCTCCTCCCTAAACACCTCGTGTCTTTTCTCAGAGAACAAACAAAATAATACAAATGAGCTCCTTCAGAAGGCTTCTGGACGTCAGAGACGACTACCTATCATCTGGTACTTACATTTGAGTACCAACACCGAGGACCGACCTGAGTGCTTAATACCATTACAGTTCTCACGATAACTTTGCAAACATGTTTTATTTTCATCAGATGTTTCTGTAATAAATTAAATATACAACATGTTATTTTAACATTCCACTTCAAGATTTCCTGATACGGAGCGTAGTTTGTTTTGTTAGGGATGTTAATAATTAACCGTTTAACCATGCAATCAGTTAGACAGTTAAAGAGAAATATAAAAAAAATTGAAAAAGCTACAAACTAAGAGGAGCGGCTTGTCACTTAGAAGGAATAGTGCTGGTACACCTACCTTCAGTGCTCCTGAGGCAGAGCTGTTGTTAACGTCGGGGCAAACTCTCGTCACTTTATAATCTTCGGCTGGCTTAGCTTAGCTTAGCTTGTGTCTTCTCGCGGGTCTTGAGGAGTTGTAGCATTTATTCATCGACAAATAAACTGTACACACACTGCACCGCTGCAGGCAAAGCTGTAACGTTACTGCTGACTTCATAATCACTGTCACACACACATACACACACACACACACACACACACACACACACACACACACACATGATGCGGTGGAGACTTACTGGGGACTGACTGTTTTGTGCAAACACTGCAGTGTGCAATAAATGATGGATTTGACCTGTTTGTGCATCAGGTTATCATTACGGCTTATTAGGCTCAATTGACGAGATGTTAATGTCACATTGATGTATTGGAATCGGGTGCGGTTTTATCGGAGTAGTTTCACTGGACCCAGTACACGAGCACAGTGTCGGACCCAATATTTATATCGGTGCGTCCATATTCTCGTGATGTGTAAATCACACTGAATAATGACTGAATGTCCATTACAAAACACATCCTATACTTATTTTACAAGTTCATACCGGACCCAGTACTTGTATCTGTACTTGAAGAAGTTGTCTCATTAGGTCTGAATAACGTTCTTCTTCTTGCCAGATGTCATCCATTGAGGCCGCACATCTAAATGTTTGGGACAGAAAAAAAGCACCTGTTTTAACATGCAACACTGCTGACAGTTTAAAAAGATTATCACAAAACAATAATACACTTTAATGAAATGTGTCGTTATATTTATGGTTAGAATTGACATTGGAAAGTGTATCACAGACTAACGTAAACAAGATCCTGTTCTACACACTCTGTCACGGTAGGTGGCGGTATTTACCTACAAGCTGGCATTGCAATCCAACCAAAGAACTCTAAGAAGGAGAAGACGACGACGGCACTGGAAAGGGGAGATTTCCATAATGATCATGAATAAAAAAGATACACAGGATTTGCACAAACTTGAAGCCTCTTCCGTAGTTCTCACCAGCCCACCTGCAACATGCAATGTGATGAAACACAAAATAAACAACGTCATCAGAATTTTGAGTGGCATTAATTTCAAGCTGAACCATGTTGCACACATGCATTCAAACCAACCTTGGCGTATGACATAAAAAGTCCTCTGATAAATTATCTTTCAATTAATTTAATTTCCATTTATTTCCGGGTCACAAGCTGCAGGATTTTAGGATGCAACATGGCGACCACTACCCACAATGCATTGTGCCATTACGTTTAATGTTGTCCTCAACCAGCCCTATTTTCCGTATTTGTGTCATACTTTTTTGTCCATGTGTAAGTTTCCTGCATGATGTCCTATACGTCTTTATGAAGCAGGTTCATAAAGGACAGGTGCCATTACAAAACTAAACTTTACCGTTTAGTTTAGTAACAAGGCATAACATTTACGTGATATTGGCATTACTATCGTTTTATAATAATATAATAGCCTATGTCTAACATCCTTGTTTTTATTTGAAAACGAGACTGCAGTTATATTGATTTACGGATGGGTTATCTCTTTTGCATTATGACTCAATAAAATGATTATAAAAAATAACTTGCATCACCTGTTGACATACCCTTAAAAGTGCCGATACAGAAGTGCCAGAAGTGCCACTGCATGGCAATATGCCAAACATTTGTTTTAGATATGGGATCAGTGCAAGCAACACAATGACAGTTTAAAATATTTGATGGCATCAGAACGTTGTTCTAAAGTTGCTTTGTGACTTGAGAGATCCTAGAATCTACAATCCTCCCATCAGTATCAGCAGGACTAGGACTGTGAGAGTGCATGAGAGACACGTGTATTTTTGTTGAAAATGTGACCACAAGATGGCAGCACATCCTGTAGAAAGAAATGTGTATATGTACAGGCCACTAAACCTGGAAGAAAGCTCATCACAGGGTACAAAAATAATCCTTTTCAACATTTGCGATATTAATGCTTACGAACATATTTATATATTTAAAATAAAGGCAGCTTATATGCCTTGTATTGAACATCTCTATTCAAAACAAATAGGAAAATACAAAATTTACTGAAATAAAAATCATCGCATTGAAATAGGCTTGAATTGCTTTGCGACACTGAGCCCTGGGCCAGTTTTCCTTTGTGTAGGACCAAATTTGGTTACACAGCTAAGAAATACGTCTCAATAAAGGCAATATGGAATGAATTCAAACAGTGACTGCTGAGCTCTCGGGAGCTCAAGCCTGATGTCAGTCAAGACATTATTTGTTATCACTATTAGTTTGTGAAAACTACTGTAAAATGCAACAGATAGTGTAATGCGTTAGTTTGTGTTGCAAAAGTGCTGCAAGTAAAAAAAGGAGTGCATAGACAGGCTTTAGTAGTGCACATGTTTACAGTTTGCCATCCCAAGGGTTAAATTAGAAACTCAGTCATGCCTCACCCCCCAAAACCAAACAAGTAATTTCTTACTATTCTCTAGAAGCAAATCAGGCCTGCCTTTCGTCTCCCTAATGTGAGCACTGTCTTATACAGTCCAACAATTACAACAGTGCATTATCCAACTCGCTGACTGTAATTCAATTAACTTCCTCCCCCCGGCTTCATCCACCCGGATAATACACACATTAATTAACAGCAGAATCCAATATCGGCTGTTCTGCGCCTCCACTTATTTTCATTTCCCATAAAAAGGTCATAGCAGCCACTTCCAAGTGAAGACAATTGGTGTAAGTGTGTAGTAATGGATTACACTTGTATATCACCAGAGCTCAGTGTGTGTGTGTGTGTGTGTGTGTGTGTGTGTGTGTGTTACGGGGAGCGGGGAAGTAAGCCTGTTGGTAGTCAGCGGCTGAGGCCTGGGAGAAGTGCTGACACAGCTGTGATGCACATCCATCACAGTTGTCATTTCACCAAACTCATAAGGCAAAGTCCCTGTGGAGTGGGATTTTAGCAACAAACATTTCAGGCAGGCAGAACAATCTCATTGGTCTCGTTTCTCTGCAGGCAGAACAATCTCTTTGGCTGAGTTAAACCTCAGCGGACAGTCTGATTTCCTTTCCCAACTTTTCTTTGGGTTTAAAAATATAATTACAGTGAAACCAGTAAACAAGTGGCGACGCACTGCTCCCTGGTTACAAATGTAAAAAAAAAAAAGAAGGAAAAAAAAGGGAAGGGAAGGGAAGGGAACCTTATTAAAATGTTTATATTATGGGTCATGTATAAAAAGTCTGCCAATATATCATACAGTATTTTAAATTATCATATATCAATTTTGGTATTGGCCCTAAAAATCCTGTATCGGTCAATGCAGATTCATACGTTCAAATAATATAGATACATTTGCTAAAGACTTTAGTTGGTAAATGTAATGGTAGCTTGACTGTAATAACGAAAGCCAAATACCAAAATAATAATTGCTTGTGCTTCAATTAATGGACTGCAGTTAACTGCTATATTCTAAGATAAGTAATCAATTATTCTACTGGCCTTAAAATTAATGTGGATTTGTGGCCTCCAAAATCCAAACATCAACTAATAATGAAATTGTATTCAAGCAGCTCTGCCTCCAATAATTTGTTAATTACCGATAGTTGAGCTTTTCTGGTAAATGTGGTTATAGAAATATTTTGTCCGTGTCGCCTAGATAATGCTGTATTGTACTGCAACTATAAAAAAGTTCCAAGTTGTATGAACAGGGCCGAGCCTAAGGGGTGGCCATGGGTGCCCTCGCCACGTGGGACCGCTAATTGGCCCATTGTATCTCAAAGCTGGATTTCCTCTCACATGATGACGGATCAGAAGAAGAAGGTCCGTGTCTAACCTTGGCCGTCCCGTTACAAATGCCCACAACACGCCACTCACTCGCACATGTATCCCGTTAAAATCAAACGGAGGAGCAGAGAGCAAAACAGAAAAACAGAACAATTGCGGGCTGTGTGTGTGTGTGTGTGTGTGTGTGTGTGTGTGTGTTGGGGCGATGAGGGGGGGTCCAGGGCAGTCTCGTTCATCCCCATTCAACGCGGCAACCTAATTACCAGAGGAGAGGGAAACAGTAATTAGCAGCGAGTCTCACCTCGTTAATCACAAAGGGCTCCTTCGCTCTATTTATATCTGATTAATGGCTTGCTTAAGCACAGCGAGATATTTATGTTTCTGTTAATTGTGTGCTGCTTGTATCGTCTCCGCTCGCTGTGGCTTGTTTGCACCCCCAACTGACACACAAATGATACACAAACAGACACACCTCCGCTACACCTACCTCGTCTCATTATACTGTCGGCTACTACTTACTGTTTTACTCCAACAGTCAAAGCTGTTAAAAGCCTGTCGTTTGTCTCTTAGTCATAATTAGCCTATTAGCTTGGCTTTCTTGTCTACAATGTCACCATTGCAAGAGGTGGAAACCTTCTTGTTTTGAATATTTCGATGACTCTCTGTGAACTTAACTGCACTTAAGTTGAAGGAGAGTCAGCGTAGAATGTGAATATTTAATAATGAAGCTGTGCAGTAGTGGTGTAAGGTGTCTCCGTTTAATATTTTCAATATTAGGTTTTCTTCTTATGCCTTTTTCTGCCTTACTTTATCCAGTCACTACTGATTTTGACACCCAAAATATGAACACCTTATTATTCACAAACACTTCATATAATATAAGATAAATGTAGATAAGAACTTACCGTTTTCTAACAAGAAGAATAGCAAAGAAATGTGTGTCACCTCTGGTTGCCATTTCTTTTTCTTCTGCACTGGACTGAATATTTATGGGTCTGGCAGGATGGAGGAGTCTTTGAGGATGCTGGAAACATCTTCAAAACAGTTAAGTTGTGAGAATTTACCTGCCAATTTTCCACATTTTGGCTTGATTTTCTTTTTGAGAAAACAGTGGCTGATACTGTATTTTTGACTTCAAAATAGATCCTTTTTTTTCTTTTAAACAAAAGTCTGCAGGAACTTTTATTCCCAGGAACTGAAGTGTTCCTTCAGCACAATGGTGCTGATTGTGTATAGTTAGTTAGAAACTTTATGCACTTCTCGAACCCCTGGAAAGCTTCCTGCTGCGAAAATAGCCTTAAATATAGCAATTTAGATTTAATGAGAAGACAGACAGGAAGCACATTTATCTCTAATTTAAGGTGCACTATGTGTGCTTGTGGCGATTCTCTACTTCCTGCACAAAGACAAGAGTTTCCCTTTGTGATGACTTTCGACTGATGAGTCCTGTTATAACACGGAGAAGACTACGTAAGAGGGAAAGAAGACGAGGGGATGTGATGATTCCTGATCAAGGCCAGCCTGCACTACACCCACTCACAATGTAAATCACGACTGTAAATCCTCCCCCATGTCTTATCAGGGCAACAGGCGTGCTGTCCCCCTCTGACTATATAACCATGAAACCTTGAACGCTCGTGGCATCCTACTATGACTGTGCTTTGCAGCATTCACGCGCCTCGAATACGCTGCCCGGTGTCGTCCACCCACCTCGCGTGTCTTTGAACTGTGGAAGGAAGCAGAAAAGGCTGTGACTTTAACCATAAGTTGGGCTGATGTTAATCACTGAGCCTTGAAGGAACCATGACCCCTGGATAGTGTGTTGGAGAACATATGGAATGCGTATGGATCCCTATTTGGAACATAGGGATGTGGCAGATTCCTACCTCGTCCTGTCTCTCTGTAACTGACGAGCCGTGACAGGTGTAAAAGCTCGGAGAGAGACATACGTGAAACCGTAAGAAACATCTGTTATTAGACGAGCCTCTGGGGCGAGCATTGTGTATTTCCCCGCTCTCTCTTTCCTGCTATCTCCCCAACATTCCAGCACAGCTTTGCCAAGCTCACTCACTGGCTGTGATGGGAAGGGAGGCATAATGGGAGAGGATCAAAGAGCTAAACGAGGGGCTAAAGATACTGAAGCAGATTAGCAGCACTTCCCACAATGCCGACAGCTGCTCATAACCACGCTGGGCCTAAAGGTAGCTGCCGTCTGCTGCCCATAATACAATAGGAGAGGGAGGATCAGCGCGCACACTGAAAAACATGTGTTATCATCACAAAGGGATTGTCAGCTTCAAACGCCTTACATCCCTCTGCCATCCCTCTGGATCAAACAGGCTGTTGGCTGGCAGTTATCACAGAGCTCTCTTCTAGTCTAGTCACATCTATTCTCCACTCTTCTCTCTCTTTTCCTTTCTCTTTCTCAGTGGGGCCTAATCTCAATCACCGTTATCCTCGAAGCCATCGTTGTTCATTATATGCTCCTGACATCGCTGACGGACAAATAATCAAGACAATCCCTTTTGTCTGGAGTTTGTCTCTGTCTCAGTTTATCCCCCCTTCCCTCTCCCCCCACTCCCCTCTCCCTTCCTTTCAAAATTATCAACAACACAGGATCTTATTGTGGAGCTCTTGCTATATCTCAAAGCGATACATTGTTTGCCTGAATTCTCTGACAACCTCAGAGCCATACTCGGCATCATAAAGAGGGAAATGTCTGAAACAGATAGGGAAGCGCTTTGTTCTTTATTGTAATGGATGAACTCTCTAACTCAATCCGCAGCGTCCCAAACAGGCTGGAGCTGAATGCGTTTGCTGATATGAATGTGTCATATTATGAGGCAACAATTACAAGAATTAGATGAGAATTGTGCTCGGCAAATCACTGTTATGCCGTTCCTTCACACAGGAGATCTTTTCCATCGCTGCTCTCCTCACGAGCTGTCTGATTTGCCTTTCCTCTGTCAGGATGTACACAAATACACACACGTAAAAATGAAGAAGAAGAAACAATAGGAATGTTACTTTATTTTTTTATACTCTGATCCTCTTTAAATTTCTATTTTGATCGAACTTGGAGACACTTAAATGAAGTAATTATCTGCAGACTTTTGGTAGCTGCTCCAGTAAGTAATTATTTGTCCAACATGACAGTTCAAACCTGTCATTATTTACAGTCTGTATGTTTTTAACACCATTTTCACTGCACTTTCATCATATCACGCTGTCATGCACACTATAAGGCGAGAGGCATTGCAGCAGTCACTGAGGCTGTGGTAAACAAACATTAAGTACCATGTGCGCCCACACCGAACACACACAAATACATACAGCGCAGTAAACACACGTATGCGCAGGTATTTATTTCTATTATTTCCCAAAGAGAAATCTCTTGGATTATGAGTTATTAAATACATGCATTGGGAATTTGGGAGACAGCTCAAATTGTCTCTCAATTTGAGTTTTTTTATACTGCACCAGAAGAAAAAAAACATTTCATGGGCAGTTACAAATATGTTTTGTTTTTTGTCTTGCAATCTAATTTATCCTTCGATCTCTTTCACTTCATTCTCATAGCATTCCATCATGTACGCATTCTCGCTAATCATAATGAACATAGATGTAATGAGATGACTCGAAAACAAGTGAAATATGATAATTTCTTGACAAATTTATTTTAAATATGCTGACTTCTTCAATTATTACCAGTGCAAAGTAATCTGTATTTTTTAGCAATTAGTAGGAATCTTGCAACCAAAAATGTTATCCGGACCTGTAAATAAAGCTATAATTTAAAAACAACACTTTCTACTTCCCTGGATGTATAGCACAAAACCCATCAAGCTTAATTGCTTACGTTTTATTAAATACATGTTTATCAGGTATAGATTGAGATAGATCTGGTGTAAATAAAGATAAAGACATCTTTTAAGTGTAAAATATGGATTTGTCTTTGAGCTCAATATCAAAAATGTCACGGATGTTATGTACATTACACTTAGCAGGAGACGAGATGTGTAGTCGAGATGCATTCTGACTCATCTCACACTTTTTGATATTGTTGCTGAAACCAATCCTCATCAGGAAATCTGTCAGTTTTGGCAAAACTATTGATATTTAAGAACTGTGTCTCGCTTGTATCTATTTTTTTTAAAGGTCCGTTATTCATGGTATGTATGCTGGAATCGGAGGTGACGCCTCTTCTGTGGAGTTAATCATGTACTTGGAAGAGAGGAGCAGGGAGAAGAAGGGTGAGTCGTGAGGGTCCGCTTGAGTTGTCTCAGCCTCTGAGTTTCTCCGTTCCTCCAGTAGATGCCAGCAGTGAACCATTTAAAACGCCACCTCGTCTCTCCCCCTCTAACGCGAGGGTGCTCTGCATGTAACTGCTCTGGAGTTGGAGATGGTACAGATGGCTGGCCTAAACGCAACACTTATCCAGACATTTCACTGTTTGCAGAATGATATCAAAGTCAACTCAAAATGGAGGCTGTGCCATCAACTTGAAACAAATTCTAACACTTCCAACAAAATTGTATTGTGAGTAAAGTCGCCGCAGATTTGGTCAGCGTTCAGCACAGATGTCCCCCCTGTGTGTGTTTGTGTTAAATAAAAACTAGTGCTCACATCCTCTTAAAAATTCAGCTGTGGATTTTCAGGGATAAATGCTCGCAATTATAATGTTTTAATCCAGATTGGATTCAGACACATTTATTTATTTCAGAGCGTGAGAGTTTAAATCGTGCATTAAAAAAAGAAAAAAAAAGAAATAAAGAAACAGTGCCGGAACAAAAACAAATGCCCCAAAATCATGTGGAATATGGGAGAATAACTGAAACAGCAACATCTAGTTGATTCATGTCTTTTAGGACCCTAAATGTCGCACAGATTTTTAAAAGAAATTATAAATCTGTTTATAAATTTAAAACAATTCCAGTTGAAAATAAAATACAGATTTTTCTGCCCTCTTTCCCTCATCTCGACAGGGGTTGCAATCACACGAGATCAAAGTCGTCAAATTTCCCACATGGGCTCACAGACCTGCTGTCATTTCGATGTTACAGTGCAAACGTCACATTAATATGTGTGAATTAAAGAAAACAGATTTATCCCTCAATATTGTCTCCCTCGCATACTAAAAGTGTGTGTGAGGGGAGAAAATACAGCTCAGTGAATGTGAAATTACATTTGTTAAACTAGTTACCAAGGACACCTTTTTATTTTTACCCTCTCACAACCGGAATGCCCCCTTCCAGTGTCTTTATCTGCTCTGCTTTTTACTCTGATCCATTAGTTTCCATTAGTTTCTCAATGCGTGTACAATTTGTGGGATTAAATAGCTTTGAAAACACTCACAGTACCTGCTGCTCACTCAGACCCAAACATGTTTGCAGCTGTTTTCAGAACGAATACTTACTCTGAATATGTGTTTTTGTGCGTGAGGTCATCTGTGTGTTTGTGTGTGTGTGTGTGTGTGTGTGTGTGTGTGTGTGTGTGTGTGTGTGTGTGTGTGTGTGTGTGTGTGTGAGACCACTGTTTGAGGTCCAACAATAGGTTATCTGTGCCTATTTCTGGAGGGCGGGGCCCCTGAGACCTGGCCTCCTGTGTGATTGGCTGGCTCGCCACTGTGAGAAGTTTACTTTGGAGGGTGCTGTATGCTGGATTTTTTCGCTTCCAATTAAATGTGGAATGCAGCACTCTCGAAGGACATTTGAAGTGTGTTGTGTTTGCATGTGTATGTGTGCGTGTGTGTGTGTGTGTGTGTGTGTGTGTGTGTGTTTGTTTGTCTCCGTACCCTCGTCTTTCATTTCCACACACAGAGGTCTTTCAGCAAAGACAAGACAACCTCCCGAGCAGGTAAGTTGGGACCCGAAAACCCGCTCGGTTATTTTTCCCTGGCGTCCTCCATGTCAGTTTGATTCCATCTGTGCTTGCCATTGTGACCTTAAGAGGAAACTAGGAGGCTACAAACAAAATTATTTCTTGCAATGTCAAAATCTTCTCATCCGGAGAGAAATAACACTTTCTGTAAACGTGTGTGTGTGTGTGTGTGTGTGTGTGTGTGTGTGTGTGTGTGTTTGTGTGCGCGCGTGTTCCCTGTGAGTCATAAAAGACTTCTGGCTCCTTGTTTACTGTTCGTCAGAGGTGTCTTTTGTCTGGATGTGCTTAGTGCCAGCCTTTTCCTCTTCCATACATGCACAGGAGAAGATGCGGCCTGCTTTCAAAGGGTTCGTTTGGACAGAAGACCATTGTCGTGGGCGGCGAGCGAAAGAAAAAAGATGTCACCGATTGCTCAAACGTTCCATTTTTCCAGGAGAACTTGTCAAACACAGAAAAACAGAAAAACACAAATATTAGCACCCGGACTCAAATGTGAAAAGGAAGGTGGAAATAAAAGAGAATTTGAACTTAATGAACATGCATTAGTGGCATAGAAGTGCTTTCATCAGTCTCCTTTTCAAACGTGTTTTCACATCCTCTCAGATGCAACATCACAGCACCAGTGAATCTGACAGAGAGGAGAGAAAGTCTTTATTTAGACTCAAATGGGTCTCATCTGAAATAATGAATATGTCCTTGAGAAAAACAAAGAGCGCCACAAAACAGGCTACTCTTCTACAGAGGCAACGGAGATGGAAGATAATTGTTTTCAAGTCTGGCACTGCTCTGTAAATGAGTTTGTTCTGTTCTTCTACTGTGTCTTTCTTTCCTTTCATTTCTCTCTCCTTTTCACACACTCATACACACTTTTTTGATTTTCTTCTCTTTGCCTTTGTTTTCCTGTTTTCTGGCCTTCATATTTACCCTCTCCATGGCTCTCTTTCACCTTTCCTCTTCCCAATATTTCTTTCCTCTCTGCCATTCCTCTCAGTTCCACATTCCTTGGTGCGTCGGGCTTTTTACATCTTTGCTTTATGTTCCCTCGATGTTCCCTTTCTTTGTTTTGTTTGCTCACTGTACGAGAACAACAGAGGAATTCTCAATATTGCAATGTGTTGTCCACAGAAAATAGTTTACCTAGACATCCTACTGTATTCTCCTCCAACTCTTATTATTCCTCCACAACAATTGAAGCCTTCCATGAAACACTGATAAGTTCAGCTCTGAGCCATTGTGGACAGGCATGAAGTCCAAAAGGACATTAACTAGCATTTAAATAGGTAGTTGTCTTTTTTTTCCATCACCTTTCCTTTCCCAATCCATTATACACATTTCTCTGCGTAAGAGATATTGAGAAACCAAACAAGACATTTAGATTTCCACATACAGATTAACTGCTGTCATTCCCGGATGGCTTCTGTGCACTGTAGCTCTTTAAATGATCCAAATGAAGTAAATTCTCTGGAGTAAGTTGCAAAGATTGCAGATGTACAATGAATTGATCACCATGAATCAAAAAGGTAAGAGTCAAAGCCTGAAGCCTGAATAGTCGCAACATTTTGTGACCAAAGATTAATGTTCAATACAAATAGTATTAGTATTATATGGTTCCAGACCTCCCAGTCATCGCCCCCCGGTCTGTGTTGGGCCCGCTGATGGCTGTTAGAATGACTAAGCTTGCTAGCTAGCTACATTCAAGATAAATAATTACAGTTGAGATGGACTCAGCTGTACAAGTTGTTTTAAGTCCACAATTTTAAGTGAACAACCCTTAACAATGAAATAAAATTAAAATATATATTTATTTGATCAATGTGGTAAACATAAACTGCTTGTGACAACCACTACTTCAGCTTCCGAGTCATGTTCAGAGTGAACAGGCGACTCATTTTAAAAGAAACGCTATCGCATACAAAGTCAACATAGGTCGCAAATGGACACATACAAAAGCAAGTTGGCTTGACCGGGCACAAACTGTGGCAAAGACGAAGGGCGTGTGAGAGACTTGAGAGAAAATGGTTTCAAGCAATACAACAACATTTTTGAGATCGGAATGTACATTGCCAGCTAGCCTGAGCTAATGACCATATATAGATACCACTGCCAGTTATATCTATTGTCAAAAACTATCCTTCAATTTCAAGATAAGAGCACTGTTAAGAAAAAACTGTACTTCTTTCCTTCCTTCTTACTTGTTCTCTAGGGTTTTCTATTCCCAGGGTTCCACTCTGGGGAGCCCGCTGTCCCTTGAGAACCCTACTAAGCCCTCTCTGGCTGGGTAATAATGGCTTTCTAACGTCGCCTATTTAGACTGCAAGTTTCCATTAAATCTCACTGTGTCATTACAGTTCATATTCTTAATTATGCAGCAAATGTCCCCAAGGGAATATGATGGAGGCCACTACTCCACAATCTGTCCATATGGCACTTAATTAAAAGTTTTCTTAAGAATAAATTGCATTCAATTCAATTAAAACTGTAATGTCATACCAAAATAATGGGCAAAGCCTCCTACAACGTGCAGCTCAGAACACACACAAAAAATCTTTTCTCTGCGTTTTTTGTTTTTTTTTGCAATGTTTGCAATGGGAAAAGTGCATATCTCCCTTCCAAAAAAGCCCCCTAGTAGAAAATATGCAAAAAGCAAATATCACCAAAGCCTCCTACATGCCACCGAGCCCCAGGCAACAACCGCGCTTGAACACTCGAGCTATTTCTAGATTCCACTCTTGGAATTCACACCATGACAAATGAACCATTGGAGTTTGGAATTCCTATTTATCTGCTGTGCACAGAGGCACTTGATTTGGGTGTGAAGAATAAAGGAATTATACGGACAAAAAAACCAGACGACTTAAAGGATAAATGATAAAAAATAAATAAATAGATTGTGTGTGTGTTTTTTTCCTCTGGAGCCAGAGTTGTTTGTTCATCTGATTGAGGGCGTTTAGGTGGGCGTGTCCTTATCATCTGGATGCTCTGATCTCACCACAGCAAGACAATTTCAAATAAGCAGCATCTGATATTAAACATCCCCTGCCACAGATGCACTTCCACCGAGCCCTGCAGGATTATTTCCAAGAAAAGACATTTCCCTTTGAACAATAAATGATATATTTTTATTTATGTTCTCCCCCTGTTCAGATCTGCAATGAGCGCCAACACACACACACCAAATAATCACGTTTTTTTTCCTTCAACCAGAAACTTCTTAACCTTCCGCCTGCAGCTCCGGGTGCCATCTCGCAGACGACGAGCATTGATTAGTAGATTGGGAAACAGGGAAAAGAAAAGTCCATTTGGTAAAGTAGGCTGCTGTTCACTGCGCCCCATCTGTTGGGTGCGAGATGCTGACTTCATCTGTTGACGACACGGCGGTGGCTAGGGAACCAGGGATGAGTTGATTTCCCTCTTTCGCTGGTTGAGCAGTGAAGGGCCCTAAAGCGTAAACAAAGTGTTTTTCTTGTTCTAAACACAGAGTCTTGGCTCAGCTCTGGCTTGGACTTGGCTGCTACGTGGGCGTGTGTGTGTGTGTGTGTGTGTGTGTGTGTGTGTGTCTGTCTGTGTGTGTGTGTGTGACTCTGCTGCTCAGTCAACCTCACTCTAAAGGCCTGTTTGGTGCCCTCAACACAAACACCCCGCAACCAGCAGCCTACAGGTGATTAGCACGCGCAAACATGCTTAAAACGTACACACCTTCCCATCGACAACCACACCCGCATATCGCTCAGCCCCGCTTGCACACACACACACACACACACACACACACACACACACACACACACACACACACACACACACACACACACACACACACACACACACACGCAGCATGCTGCATCTGAGTAATCACACCATTGAATGTCAGCGCATTGAAAGCCACCTCTGAATGGAAACACGCTTAAAAAGATTGGAAGGTTGAGGGTCAGATCGTTTTGTTCCAATCACTACATGCTGGTATTTTTTCATTTGCTGCCTACACACAAATACTCTGACTCACGGGAAAGAACACTGGGTTTCAGATCAATCATACAATCACAACAATTCACATCTTAGGCACATAAAAACATGCCTTTCTATTATTGCGACCATTCACTCAGACATTAGAAGGAAGAGAGGCTATTACACCCGGGGCCCAGGTGGCAGATGACAGATTGTGTGGAGTTATGTGGCCTCGACCTGCCGTGTCCCCTCTGGAAATGAGGGGTTTTAAAGAGATACATTTTTCAACTGCTAGAGGTATAATTGATTTAACTTGCTGACCAGTGCGCCTCAAACCGGCAGAGGATGAAAGGAAAACCAGAGGGAGACTGAAAGAGTTTGCATGAGAGACGGAGAATGACAGCGACAGAGAAAGAAAGAGCATAAATGAATTTGTCCTTTTCCCTGCACAGCAGCCTCCATATACAATAACTCACAATGTGGGCTTTAGTGAAAACATTTGCTGTCAGCCAGTTTCACTGTACTAAGCCAGTCTAACAGATGTGCTCTCACCCAAAGACTTGTGCAGCTGCTACTGCTGCTGCTCCTGTGTGTGTTTTCTCGTGTGTGTGTGTGTGTGTGTGTGTGTGTGTGTGTGTGTGGCGAAGCCTGCTTATATGGGTGTGTACGGCAATGTTTACGCACAGTTCAGCAGGGTTTATGGGCATGAGGGTATGTGCGCCTTCATAACTTAAAAAACCATAAATAAACAAAAAAGAAAACAGAATCTGTTCTAGTTAGGTTTGATGTTGATTGCATTACCATATATGAACACATTCTTGGCTATTGTCCTGGTCCCCTGGGCTGACTCGGGCTCAGTTTTGGACCACGCCAGGCTGGCCTCTGGATCCTCTCTGCCCTGGGAGAGGCATCCAAGGGGCCGGGGGTATCCTGCGGCCCAGTTTAGCCTCTCATTCTGGTTCAGGGCACCTGGGTGGCTGCCCTAACTCCCCCCCGAGGCCAGGACAGTGCCGGGCTCCACCACCGACTGTTTGTTTCACCAGCATCCTAAAAAAAGGTAAACAAGCTTACGAGGACGCCTTCAGCTCTTTTCCCAGATACAGTTGTTTTTAGAATTTGATTTAGATGATGAGAGATTTAAGTTGATAGATGTCAATGTTACTCTCTTCCAAGTAATTCTCTTTTCTTATTTTTATTTTTTATTTTAGCTAAGTGACATGTAACAATTTATCTTTTGATAAGAACTGTTTACCAGTCAATCAATCAACTACTAAAATTAACCTGCACCTATTTTTGATAATTAATAAAACATTTTAGTATTTCTTAAAATATTATTATATTCAGCTTCTCAAATATGAGAATGTTTTGTTGACATTCATGATAATCAACCGAATGTCCTTTAGTTTGGGACTGTTGGTCAGTTAAAACGAGACATTTGTAGATGTCGCCTTGGGGATCTGGGGAATTATTTGTCACGAATTTCTGGCATTGAATAATAGCAACGATTCAGTAATTATTAAAGAAAATAATCAGCAGATTAATAGTTAATGAGAAATATTGTTAGTTACAGTCCTTAATTGAATTGTCTTCGTTCTCATATATCCACTGTAAAGAACACTTTCAAACAGGAATGATACCGTATTTTATTAAAAGATAAAAATATTTCTCACCAAATTTTAGGCGTTGGGCCTGTTGGCAAATGTTCCACCTAAATAATGAGAACACAGGCACCAAATCACCCATATGTTTCCGTTAGATCATTCACTCTCCTGCTATTGATCGTAATATTACCTCAAAAGTGTGGGAACAGAATAAAGCCCTCGAGCAGTCCTAAAGCTAAACTGCAACCTACCTATCTTAAATTCACAGCCAATTCGTTTTTGTTAACTTTAACATTAAAAAACTATTTTAAGGAGTACTTTTTCCTGTTTTAAAAGGAGAGTCTGGAGTGCTGCATTCAGCTAAATTACCTGCCAGTGGATGGAGACATGACTCCTCACATGAAATATGATCAAAAATCAACTCCATTGATCAGATTAGTGAACCTGCACTTTAAATAATTTAGCATTTAATGGGATTATAAAAAGCAATGAGTTAACGATATGGTTTTGTGTCCTCTGAACTGATCGATGGACCAAGAACGGATTTCTGTCAAAGCAGATCTATGGCAAAAAAATCAAAACAAAAGTACATTTTGAAATATAAAATTATTAAGGTTTCAAATGCATTTGATTTTTGTTCCTATGAGTCATGTCCATAGGCGTCAAATTATAACAAGGCAGCCGTTTCAGTAAATGTAACTCTCATCAACTCTGTGCAACTGTGGAACTATGCAAACACACTGTTGCACTGAAGGCACCGAAAAACAGGCACACACAAGCGCCCCTTATGCATGTGTGCGTGCATATGCATGACTGACACACACTTGCACACATACACACACACACCACTCTTTCTTCTTGTCTCATTGGCAGGCTCATATCCCATCTGCTCTCCAGGGGGGCGGACAGAGAGATAGTTGTCATTGTGGAACATCTCTCCACAGACACACACACACACACACACACACACACACACACACACGCCTCGATATCAAACTCACCGACACACACACAAACGCACCCCATGAACCCCTATACATTCTCTTTCAAGCATCTCGAGTCAAGCTATATTCTTCTCCGCTAATTGACTGTCATAGCGGCTGGAGAGATTAACTTCAGCCCAATCCCTGCAAGATAAAGGATGAAGACATGGGGGCCAAACTGGGCTGGGATGAGGGTGTGGTGGCGGTGGTGGGACTGGGCGGGGAGGGGAGGGGGCTAATACCACCACATCTCCTATTTGTTATTGATATTTACTAGCTGTCTTGTCCCTCCCTCCCCCGCCCGCCGCTGCCCCTCCTCTGCTCGTCACCCATTCGGATTAGCGTTAATGGCAGGCTTATGAAGTAAGCGAGCCCCTGTCAAACCCATGTCCCCTCTTTGCCATCTCCCAGATTAGCTGACGCTTTGTGATGGGCTCTCTCTCTCTCTCTCTCTGCAAGACACAAGCCTCCAAGTGTAAGGAGGGAACTTTGTCTAAACTTCTCATGAAGTGGAGAAAAAGGAGCTCGTGGCAATGCTTTTTGTGTGTCCTCGATGAGATGATGGTGCATGCTGGTGGGGGGTATTAGCTTGTGGTTATGTATGTGTTTTTTTATATAAAATGATTGACTGCAAAGGCTTAAAACAAATCATGCAAATCACGGTACTTTTTTTCTCTTTAAAAAGATGACACTGACTGGATGCTCTGGATTTAACAGGAGCTGGATAATGAACTAAGATGGATATAGAGTAGTAAATTAAACAAATGCACACTATATAACATTTTGAAATAAAGTGTAGTGTCAGTAACAGCTCAAGCTTAATTTTTTAAACTTCTTATATAAATGGCTGGCTGGAAAATATTATACAAGAGTTACAGTTCAGATGAAGGAAATATGATCACTGTTATAACAGACAGAGTGTATGTTCTCTTGTTCAAGCCCCATTCTCTTTCTATGAAACATTCTTTATCATTAATAATAATTTAATGTCTTTCTTTTTGTCTTTGGTAAATATTTTCTAATTATTATAGTCACAAAAAGGTCCTTATGGAATCCCTGTTTGAGAAGTAACACAAATGTACAGGAGGTAAATTGATAAGCAGATTCTTGACCATAGCAGCTGTACTGTTACTGTATCTAATTAAGATTTAGTTACGCTCTCCTCCGGAACAAAGAGGTTATCGAGGTCAAAGAGCAAAATAATGTACATTCACTGTGTTGATTTACTGTAGAGATGAGGATTATTATCTTATTATTTGGTGATTCATTGTATTGCTTTTCTTAGCTTCTATTATTACGATAACGATAACAGAATTCACTAATTGTGTCTTCTGTGTGTTAGATAACTGTGCCGTAATGTACAGAGAGAGGTAATGAAACATAATGATATGATGAAATATTGATGAAAACAACTTGAGCATATGTGGAATGAAATGGGATATCTGTGGTGATCTTTTCTTTGTGTTTCTAGAATGTAATGTTGTCGTTATCTATATACAGTAGGTTAATTAACACTTTGGCCGCCACATAAAAGGCTCAAAGTATAACTAGAAACCAAACTCAGTGCATGAACATGCACAAGTGGTCAGTCCCTAAACAGAAAACCATGATTCCTCCACCCCGTCATTTCTCTCCTTGCATTCGAGAATATTCGGGCGCCCGCAGAATTGATTCTGTTCTCTTTACGTCATATTGTCCTTTCTTTATCTCATGTCAGTATACTTTTGGTATACAAACAAAGTTTACACAGAATGTCATGACGTATGCACTGGCCTGTCCATTGAATTTACGGTGTCATTTAATAATCCTTCTTTAAAGAGTGCACTTTCTGTTAGAGAACGAGAGGAAAAAGACATTCTGGCGGACACACTTCCTCAGCCAAGTTCACTTTCCTCCACTTTTAAAAATTCTCCAAGTTTCTTCCTTTCTCTCCTTCCCTTCATCACGTTCTCTCAACCCACATCTGATCTCCTCCCTTGCACTTTTTTTTCATTTCATTTCGCACCACGACAGTAGCCTCCTCTGCTGCTTTCAAACTCCTTTTCTCCCCTCCTTTTCCTTCCATTCTCCCACTCCTCCCGTGCCTCTCTTTTCCTCCATCTCTCTCCATCCCGTCCTCTCCTCCCTCCATCCATCCTGGCTGTGCGGATGACAGCCGTGCTCTCATGGCATCTGTCTGCTGCTCCCCAGCTTGTCTGTGTGTGATCAGCTCCTCTCCAGCTCTCCTCCACACTTTATCTCCTCGTCTTAGTGCTCCCTTTTTTCACAGACCGCCGCTCAGCTGCCTCGCTGCCAACTCACTGTCGCTGTTAACTCACATACCATCTTATGTATTGCCAAAGCAGATTGTGTTTGGAGGGCAAGCAATTAAGGGGGAGGCAAGCGCAAAACTGTAATGTAATTTTGGCTACAATATTTACGGGGGGAGATAAAGGAGGAGGGGTGGGGAGGGTGGGGGGGGACAAAAAAAGCATTGAGGAGGGCTTAAGCGGGTCGGACATTGCGGAGTCAACACCGTCGAGAATAATGATTTTGAGCTGAGATTTAGTGGGACGGAATCTGGCACTTCCCTAATTACGAGAGGCCAAATGTCAAGCCTGCTCGCTGTCAGCTTGGTGGCGGGCGGTGCTGCTTTCTCTCCGTCTCTCGCTCTCAGTCCCTCCCTCCGTTTCTTTCTCCCTCTCTCCCTCTTTTCTGCAAGTTTCTGCATGTTTTATGAATCTCATTAAAAGTCATTAAAAGTGTGGTGAGATTTTCACAGCCTCCGCTCCGTGACCCTGTGGTCCTCTTTCTATCCATCACAGATCTGAGAGAAAGAGATACACAAAGAGAGAGACGATAGGGAAAAACATTTTCTTTTTTTGTCAAATAGAGGCAGATTTGAGTTAGAGAGAGAGGTATTTAATAAGGTAAACAAGAAAGAAGGAAAGAAAAAGGGAGAAAGACTCGGGGGCAGGGTATCTAAGTGGATTAGGTGGTAAGCATTGCTGAGCTACCTCTCTCCGAAAGGTCTAATTTTTTACAGCCCTGTAGCATTATCGGCACTTTTCAAGAAAGCGAGCACTCTAATAAAATAACAGAATGTGAGAATGCGAACAAACACCTTGTAGGAGGGGTGTTTTCAGACAATTTGGCCTATTTGGTGATCAACATCTTTCTCCGCGGCATCCTTTTCATTGAAAACTATTCTGCATTTACAGCTCCCATTATGCAATGCCAGATACAACAAGGGGTCAGAGTCAAGGTTTCTCTGCGTTGCCGAGTGGGAGACGCTTCAGATCCTGCTTACAAGCCATCACAAAGACCTGCTGTTTTTCCCGGTTTCGGGGCAGGTCGGGTCGGGGTGAGAGGTCCGACACTTGCACGTACCGTATATTCTTCAAGGCCTCTCGGCTGAGTCTCGGCGAAGATGTTCGGCTGTGAAAAGAATGAGCTTCCATTCCATTCAGGAGAGACACGTGGATGCAGGGGTTGGAGGTGACAACGGTCAATGTAAAGCGATGGTAAGAGACGAAAAAGTGCATGTGTGCATGTTAGGGAGGGAGAAAGGGAAGGAGAGATGCCACTAAAAGCAGTTGGTCTGACATATAGCCTTCATGTTGCTGCACTGTCGGTCGTGCTCCCAATTACACCAGTTCAATAGATGGGCTGAAATCACATTGGCCCCCCTGTGTTTGCACTCTCCCGCTACAATATCCCCTTCAGACGCACACACTTTCACACCTACACACATGTAGCAAAAGCATCCTACCTCCGCACAAAGGCACACATTGTTGCCGACTGTGTAATTGAAGGTGTGCATGGGTAGCCCATGTGAAAAGTTGTAAAAGTAGCTGTGTGACTTGGCTTGCCGCACCAGCATGTCGAGACTCTACAGATGGCCCGGATGCTGCAGAGGTGGTGACGGCCGGGGTGTGTGTGTGTGTGTGTGTGTGTGTGTGCGCGAGGGAGATAGAGCGCAGTGGAGCCTTGGGCATCGGCGGGGGCCCCCAGTGACTTGGCAGAGGGAAGCGAGCGAGGAAGAGGACTGCGTGGGCGGGAACCATCAGAGGTATGAAATGATTTGGAGAGGTGATGGGGTGTCGTCAGAGGGGCAGGACGCCAGTCAGTGGGGCAGGTGAGGGTTGAGGAGGTGGTGGTGTGGTTCAGTTACGGGTCTGGGAGCTATGAGAAAGGTAAGGGAGGAGTGTAATGGGGTGATTTTGGACCAAAATACAAACACATACAGGTAGGCCTATTAATGTTGCTCAAATGAAGTAAACACTAACCTGTAACCTACTAGCACTCTTATTTTGTTTAGTTTTTAAAGCAAGAATCGTCTGTGACACAAGTAAAAACGCAAATTCCGAAAAAAATATGCAGGCTGTTTCCATTTAATATTTTTGCGTTTAGCAGCCTTTGCAACCATCATTTCCTGCAAGCTAAAGGCCGTTTGTCACATGCTCGATAAGACACCACAACAATTTGAACAAAATTTGTATGGCGTTACGTTTTTTTGAAAGCTGACAAACTATCATTGTTTAACTTAAAGATCACAATGACTTTAAACTCTAATAGCAAGTAGTGCATTTTTATCTGTTGAAAGAAATCTTCAGTGACAGATTGCATTGAGTTACAGAAGCGAAACCGAACAGGGGCTGACCCAAGAGTGTATTTAAGATCAACTCTCTATACCAACATGGTAGTATGAAATTTAAGACTTGAAGCAAACTAGAGGCACAAATGGCATTTGATTATTATGAAAATTTGAAAATTAGGAGGTAAAAGTTGGATTTGGTGGAAGGTTTAAAAGGGCAGAACGGAACAAAGCTCAGCCTGCACATTGAAACACTGGGGACTAACTGGAGTGAATACGATTTTTCTTCCGCCAACTGCGATTAATTTGGTCTTTCTGGTCTAACTGAACACATTCACATGAGGTGAGAGTGGTGGATAATAGGCAAAATAATAAGGCGACAATAATAGGGCTCCAATATCCAGCAGAAATTGAAAAGAAACTAATTAAAACGTATAAAAGCAAATGCATCTTAAGCAACAGGAAATATAGCTCACTGGAGCCTAATAGGCCCATTATTCAGGGTGAAATCTGCTTACCTACATAGAAGAACAGCTGGATGTTCCAGGGTCTATTGTTGTTGAGTGCCAGATGAACCCCTTTCTGGTTACAACTCACCAGTTGACTTTACGTCACACACTTGTATTTAGGAGCAAGTTGAGAGCAGTCACAAAGCGAAGAGGAGGAAAGTGAAGGACACAGACGTCATGGTAACAATGGATTAAACGTTTCTTTGTGTCTCATCCTGCTGCTATGTTTGAGCAGGAAAATACTTAATGCCACCCATGAATAGAATAAAACAATGATTTATTAATTTTACTTTATTTTACAGCCTTAAAAGCAGCTGAAATTAATTTGTCTTTGTATTTTACAAATGGAAAAGGCGTCCCCTTCACTTTTCAAAATCATATTTTCACATTCACTTTTAGCCTGTAGTTTCAGGTTGATTTCCTTACCCTGGTCTCTCTTAGCTGTATCCTCTTAATGTCCAGCCACCACTAAACATCTGAGTGAATGCAAATGTTGACATGCTCATCTGAGTGGCCTTCAGTTATTATTGTGCACTCAAAGCAATGAGCTGAACAAGAAGGAGCAGTGGTGTGGTGAGTGTTTTGCTGACATTTCTTTGACCCGGGTTTCACCTCTCAGGCTACTTACAGGCTTCTCTACCTTACTGATGGAGGTTTGCGCAGGCAAATGCGGCTTGAAAGGATTGAAAGGCAGACACTACTCATGGCCGAAAAAGTAAAAAGTAAAAAAAAAAGTAACCTACTTCGAAATTCATCTTTAGCGACAAAATAAAAAAAAGAAAGAAAAAGAAAAGACAAAAATCTCTGAAATTGAACATAAATTAAAAGATTAGACCACAGTGGCCTTTGCAGTTAAGCTCTAACTATGATATTATCTATTAGAAGTGATCAGGTGTCTTTAAAATAAATACAATAATTTAAGAAGAGTTCATGATTAAAAAAATAATTTCCAATGTATTTTTTTCCAGTTGCCATTATACACAGTTAGATATAAATGATACAACTCAGATCAAATACAACACATTTTACAAATATTATTTGCAGTTTAGTTGTTTGTTGTTGTTGTTGTGGTCGTAGAAGTAGTTTGAACAAAGAGATGAATGAACTTGTTTTTTGGCTCTGTTCCCCTGGTCAGTCTGGTGTCCTCTCCCTCTCCCTCCTCTCCCTCTTCACCTTTGCCCTCACATATACAAGCCTGTGCATCTAATGACCGTCACCTAGTTTCCAAAATGGTATTGCAAAAATTCTTATCAAAATATTATAGCTACCAAACAATAAACATAAATGTCTCCTACACTGTAACAAAGCAATTTTTTGAAGGAAAAATAAAACCTATTATAAAATGTTAATGTTAATTTCTAGATTTATTTACTAAATGCATGAAATAGCATATATATGTTACTTAATATAACAGAAATTATAAATTATATGTTTTACTTAATCATCCTCTGTGGAAAAGCTCTGATCCGGTGATCTCCGGTGTCGGACCAAAACAGAGCTAAAAGGAGAGAGAATGTTCATGAGGTGGCCAGAAACACGACTTCAAATGAATGCTAATGTTGCTCTTCATCTGCTTGACATATATATGGGCGACTGCATGCTAAAAACTTTAATTTAAAAGGTATGTCCGTGTTGTCGTGGCCGATGAAAGGAGTTTTCAAATGGATTTAGCATATTTCATCCTTTTAAGTTTGATTCTCTTTTTATGACTCCAAGTTTAAAAATACAAGTCATTTTGTTTCATTGTAGATTGAACATAAATCCGATTGTATTTTCTCATGCAGAACATGCATAGTTACTGTTTTCCTTAGTAACCAACGTGACAAACATGAGGCATTTGGATGTGGTATTTGAAGAGCTTTGTGACATCTGACCAATTCCATCAATGTTGACCAAATAAGGTGTTAATGTGGCATGTGAATATTGGTGGGATGAGGTAGATGTCTGAGCGGAATATACTCTTAATTAATCACGTGAATATATTTTGTAATAAAAATGCTGTTGATTTAGCTGATCGGTGCATCTTAGGTACAGCAGATTTAAGCTCTGTTTTGCTGTGTTTTTCTTCAAATAATGGTGGAGCAATTTTTAATCTAGACCTGTTTTAACACCAGACATACCTATTTCTCCAGACAACATGACCCAGAAAATCATTTTGAAATGTAGCAAAACAAATTGAAACATTGTCAAAAATGAGATACAGATGTATCATCCAATTAGTCTGACAGAGATCAGGGTCTGGTTGTCTGTGGAGATGCCTGCCACATTACCCGTCCACACCACTGTGTACACCCACAAACCCCCCCCCTCCCCACTCCCCCCTCCTCCCCCAACCTCTGAGTGATGGCAGGAGCGGTGGAGAGGCGAGAAGTGGGAACGTGCGGGGGAACTCCTACTGGGCACGAAGACACATGCCCCCACACACACACACTCACGTATACAGTACACACATAAACGTCAGACAGAGCCCTGCAGTCCCACCTTTGACACTAAGCTTCCAGAAGCAGGGAACTCTGGCTCATCCCCGCTAACACAGACTGGCAGGTGAAGCTAAGCGCCCTCTCTTTTCTCCTCCAGTCCTCTCTCTTTTCTGTCTGACTTCTTCTCTTTCTCCATCTCTATGTGTGTTTTCTTTCTTTCGCGCACTTTCTCTCCTATTTCTGTTTCCTATATGCATCTGTTTCTTTCTCTTAACCCTCCCTCCCCCTCCACCCCCCTCCTTCCTCCTTTCCTTTTCTCTCTCTCCTCTCCTCTCTTCCCCTCCGAGGCTGCAGGCTGGGGTTGAACTCATCTGTCAGGATCAGAAAGGGGCTGGAGTGACGGGAGACTCCTGTTTCAGCAAGATAAACAGCCAGCACAGATCAAAATACTCTCCCTTAAACACACACACACTCATACATGCACACCTACATGCATGCACAAAGGCACACGCCGAGCGGGCGATACATCTCGCACAACGCCGACGTCAGATTTGGGGTGTTAGCTCCTTGTCAGCTTAGAAAAGGTGCAGCATCCAAATTCAGCAGGCACCTGGTTATTTACAAAGTTAATCGCGGAAAATTCTGCTAAAATTGGCCAGAGAACTCAGGCGGCCCGTGATTGACGGCGACCGAGCAAAGATGGCGATATAGATCTTCAGAAGAAACAAACATATTTTTGGACGAGGCATAGAGACATCTGTATTCGCTTTGACTGATATGTTGAGAGCGTCTGAATATCTAAAAAAACTAACTTCCTTCTCTCTTTTTTTTGTTTTTTTATTGCAGACGAGAGCTACTTCAACACTTGCCAAGATGACAACGGTTGCCCAAATGTTCTATTTGATGTTTCAAGCCTCAAGAGCAAGTGGGAGAGAAAGAGTGATACAGAGGGAGAGAAACCGAGGGAAAACAGAGAAAATAAATGGCAATAAGAGAGAGGGAGAAAGGGGAGACTGAAAGCAAATGAGAATGAGAGGAGTGGAAAAGAACATTAGCTTGAGAGATGCCAAGTTCACTATCTGCCAGCCTGAGGTGTGTGCAGTCCCGGGTGTCGTAGTGGCAGTGGAGGGGGAGGAGAGGGGAAGGAGGGGTGAGTTCAGTGGGTGTCAGGTATGTCTGTCTTTCTATCCCAGCACTCCAACATGCGCCATTCGCTGCAGCTGCTGCTTGCCCGGATAACAAATCATTCCCTACAGCGCCTTCTGGTAACCTCGTCATTCCCGCTAATAACATTTGGAGATGCTAAGCTTGTAAATTAGCGAATCTGGACCGAGGAGATATTATTTATGCTTGTCTCCCATCCTGAAAGACTTGTCTTGATGGGTAAATTGTGTTTAATTCTTGGAGGAAGCCGTTTTTTTCTGCGCCCCAGCGTGAGATGAGATTAATCCCTTGACAACCTTTGCAGGCGCACTTAAAAATTGCTCCCAAATGTCACTGCCGCCGCTGCCACCGCCGAGATTTGCGGAGGGTGGAAACAGGGAAGAAACGAGCACCGTGCAGAAATGGGGACACATCCGCACATGATCCTCCCCGACACACACACACCCACGCACACACACACACACGCACACACACACATATTCTTTAAATGTTTTCTCTTTCCCTTCTTAGCATTCACAGAAAAAAAACACACACATAAACTCGAGGCACAAGCCGTCGCCCGCCCACATACACAGACACACACCTTGCACCCTCCTATAGATTATGTTCTTGTTATACAGACACGCACGTACCGTCGCAAATAAAACTGTATCACTTCAAACTGTTTGAGCAGCAACAGCAGACACACGCGTTCACACACAGGAGCAGTTGTCCTAACACACACACAACACTTACAGCTTGTTCCCCAGATTGCCTTTTACTAATTTGTTCCCTTCGAGTGAGAGTTTGTCTTTGATTTAATCTTTCTTTATGGCTCTTGGTGAGAAGACAGTTTTAGATTTATTTACCAAAAAGTCAGACATGGCCGCAGAGGCCTCAAAGCCGCGGGCTGCTTTTTTATTTACACAGAAATTCACATATTGAATTAAACACTGACGAAACACCCCCCAAGTCATAAAGCTTCAAGGGGCGTTCAGAGGCCTGCCTACCCCAGCTCGCCCTCACCCTGGTGGGGTTTGGTGGACAAGTTGGCCTGGGTGATGAGTCCTGGTCCTGGTTCAAGTTCCCCTGCAGCTTGTAGATTAACTTCCCGGGGAGGGGGTATGGGTGGCGGGTGTATCTCTTTCTTAATGACCCAAAGAGCGGCGGACATACCAACTGTCAACACACATCCGCCTCCTCCTCTTCCTCCATGCCTCCCTCTCTGTGTTTGTTTCTCTCCATGCGGTCTCATCTTCATGCCTTCGCTCTTTCCTGTTTTTTTTTTGTTTTTTTTCTCCACCTCAATTCACAGCTGTTATTGGAGGGAGGGGGGAGGGGGGGCAGAGAGGGAGTAAAAGAGTGGTGAAAAAAAAAAGAAGAAACGCACATAATTAGATTGTAAATGCTTCATGATATTTGAGGACTTCAAAGGGCACAACTGAAACGATGAGCGAGTTTTGTGTGTGTTTACGCCTCTCTGTTGACAAGTGCTGCTGCATGCACGCTTGTTGTCCTCCGCGTGCCTGCTTGTTATGTGTATCCGTATGCTCGCGTGTGTTATGCATTATCATTATCAAAGGGGGCTGCTGACCCCTCTTTCTACCAGCTTTGCAGCAGTAAAAACACTCAGAAGTTCATTTCACACCAGCGTGTGAAGAGTTCAGCGTGATCCGCAGCGTGACTGAAAACAATGCGCTTTAATGTGTTAAAAATGAGTTGCAAAGTGCTGTAACCCAAAGTTCCACAGACATCTGACCCCCACACTCAAACAGAAAATGACACATGTGACTGTTTTCATGAAACAAGTCATTTCTGGTAATTACAGTTATTTGCGGCAACCGTCCCTACACACCAATTACACTCGTCTGGGGCGTTTATGTGAGTGTGCGAATGAGAGGAGGGGGAGAAAAAAAAAGCTAAGTTGAAAGCAAACAATTGTCACATGAAAACTCTAAAACTAAAATTTGATGAGGCAATGATACTTTTCATCTGTCATTTTTCTACGTCAACTTCAAAAGCAGGAAGTTAGCCTCTGACCTCCGGCTCGAGAGGATTAGTCCACTTCCGGTCCGTTGGTCTACGTCCAGCTCAATTTCTGCAGGGCCTCTGAGCATGATCATTATGACCGCATTTATTTTTGGAAGAACTTTGATGAAATATGTTACATGATAAATAAAAAAAAAAGGGGTGGGGGGGGGCTTTAAAGTTGTTTTTGCAGAGCTGAAGAGATGTCATTTAAACAGAACATAATCCATAAGCTGAATAACAAGTAGAGATGTTCGTTCTCTCCCTACTCCCTCTCTCTGTGTGTGACACAGCTACATAATGTCTGTCTGTCGCTGTCTGGATGTAGGCTGTAGATCTGGCAACACACACTTTACCAGCACACACGCACACACACACACACACGCACACACACACACACACACACACACACACACACACACACACACACACACAAGCAGAAAGAGCTGTCCTCTTGCACAGTAATGTTTATTTATTGGAACATTTTAGAGCCGGCATACTTCTGTCAGTAAATTGACAGCTTGGCACAATACTGAGGGGAAAAGCTCACTGGACCGCTGCTTCATTTCAAGACTGATTGATTGGCAAGGATGGAGAAAGAAAACCATCCATCTGATTACTGTACATGGATGGCATTTTATTCAAGTAGAAGTACACACTTATATATATATGTATATGTATATGTATATATATATATACATATACATATACATATATATATATTAGAACAAAGTTTCTATAAATAGCAGTAAGTCATTAGTAAAGGGTCATGTGTTTCAAATTTTTTAACAATTCATCCATTTGCAGTTAATGTAATGTTTAAATGGAGTTTGGTTTGGATGCTCTGCAGATCTTCCAGAAAGTAAGTGGTCAAAAATGAGTTTTTTAGCAAGGTCACAGTGAACTTTGACCTCCAAAATCTGATCAGTTCATCCTTGAGTTCAAGTGGATTTATATGCCAAATTTTAAGAAATTTCCTTCAGGCGTTCCTGAAATATCGCATTCACGAGAACGGACCAGATGGACAGACGGACAACCCGAAAACACAAGAGAAGTTTCAGTTTGTTAAAATCGTCAACATCACCGCTAAAGCCGCCATATCCATCCAGGCATCTTCATATATCTCCATAAACATAAAATGCACGCGTGAACATGGAGCAATTAAAGAATATTGTATACTGCTGAAATAATAAACCAAGGAAGATCAAAACATGTAAGTGTTTAAGTAAAGTGTTTAATATTATTTAAATCTGTAGCATTTAATATCTAACTTAACGAAAGTAAACACACATTCAAAGTTACCTGATTGTAAATACGGCTCGCATGTCATGTACAATGTATTTCTGATTGATTTTACTTTCTGATTATGCCTTCTTAAGTTTGTAAACAAAGAGGATGGAGGTGGATATTGAATGGCATATTCAAACTAAAATTAAACTTAAATTCACAGGAGACAGCACACATGTATCCACCTCTAGAGGCCCCCCAGCTGCAGTTTCTCAACATAAATGGTGAAACCATTCAAATGCACACCATAACTCAGACATTTAAAGAGCACTCACCGAGTCCCGAAGTATTTGAACATTTTCAACCAATAACAAATCAATATTTTGGTATTCACCCTGAGGAGATTTCTATTTTCCATGGTTTACTGCCATAATTCCCAGCTGGATTTCCTGAGTTCTGGGTTGTTTTAGCCAGAGTAGAAATGTAGTGTAAAAAAAAATGCAATTTATTGACATCACAGCATGTAGTTTCTGTGTAATTAATGCCACATATCTTTGCATTAATTCATACATATCTTCCATTTTGGTACAGAATGCCCCAGTGCAGCTTTAAAGTACATGTAACGGTGCATACTTTTTGCAGACATCGCTGGAGTACATTGGAGATGCATTAAGTGCATTTACAGATTACCTGGGACGTTCTGTATACCTGCACCGTCCACCTCACGATGGGAGAAATTTACACCGTTGACATGTAAAATCTTTCGAATGCAACTTTGAACATCAGTGTCACAGGATAACACCGGTGTTAAAAGCTCTCGCTGTGTCAGTCGGAGGCTCCATCACTCTCAGTGGAGTTGTCCTCTGCTGAAGTCGAGCTCTCTGACAGTGTTTATGGAGCTGTGTTTCGTGGTCAGTGTGGTCTCTCTCTGGTCCCTGAGGCCTTGTAAAGAGCCTCACCACGGGGCTTGCACAGCCACACTGCGCCCCCACCACAATACCAGATCTCGCACATGTGTCGAGCAGCAGCCTGTCGGAGCTCCAGATTTATGTTCGGGACCCAACGGGACATCAGGAAGGCTGGATGGTCTCGCTTTTGGGTTTGCTGTGGTCTCTGGCTCCAAACAGTTGTGTAAGTTCTGTGGTACAATTCATCATCGTTACACGTCTCCTGCAGCTGGATGTGACTTGGTTTAAGACCGATTTTGCTCAGATTGGGTGAGACTCAAACGCACAGGTTCCAAAGCATTATTAATCTTTCAAACTACTTATTTTTCCTCTATAAGAGAACCATAATTTGCTTTTTATTGTGCTATTATTTTGTAATCATTTTCTCTTTTATAAAGTGGTTGGAACGAAACTCCTCCGACGATGTGGAAATAAATTCCAGCGATTGTGCATAATCGTTGGAATTTCCCTTTTGATTAATGCAACCAAAAGCTTTTCATTATCCAAAAAGCATTTCAGTTACATAAAGCATTCATTTGAATTCATTTAAAGCATCTCAGAATAGTGACTGAGATCGGATCAGAATTTCAATGAACACCGATGCTCTGAATAGTTTATTTTCCTGAGTCTTTCTCTCTCATTTACTCACACACACACACACACACACACATAGGGCCGGCCTCGTGTCCCGGCGATGATGGCTAACACATGCCGTTTAAACAATCGCCCCAATCCCCCCTTATCTTCAGGAGTTATGGGCCTAAATCTACTCATAATACACAGCTCACTGAGGGTGTAATCCCTGGGAACATCAGAATAAATCCAGGCTATATCCGCTACATGCAGACTAGCGGCCAGAGCCAGGGCCATTATGGTGGGACGGAAGAAGAGGAGGAGGTGGGTTAGTGAAGAGCGCTAATGGGTCGTCTATGAATTCATATTAACACGGAGCCATTAGGACACCTCCGTCCAGGAAATCCCTCTTACACTCACGATACAACAGCTGTCCGAAGTATAAACTTTAAACCGACAATCCCTCTGCTATACCCGCCTCTCGTTTTTTTTTTTCTCCCTCTCCCCGCCACGCTCCCCGCTGGATTGTCCTGATTTGTCCCAATCGAAAACTCTTAACAATTCCACACAGGGCCCGGGGGGCAGGGAGACGGAGCCAACTGGTCATATTTGGCTCCGATGAGAGGGGACACAAAAGCAGGGGAGGACAAATACGTGACGACAACCGAGAGGGCAGTGTGTCTTTCACGCAACCTTTTGCAACCCCTTCTCAAAATAAATAAAATACACAGAAAAAACAAAGCTGTCAAAATCAAGTTAGTCTCGACTCTGATTCAAAGTCAACTGTCAGGACACATGGCTGTCTGCTGCATGGCTTGTGGCGTCTGTAGTGCCGTCTGGAGAGCACGCATGCTGGGGAAATCCTTGTCATATTAAAAAAAAGTCCAAAGCAAAGAGAGGAGTAAGTGGGCTTTTTAATCTTGGAGCGAAATGAAGTGACGAGGCGATCGAATTAAAAATGCAAACTTGAGTGCTCTCTTTCTTTCTCCCCTTCCTCCCTCTTTTTCTATGTCTCTCTGCCTTTCTTTCCCGGGCTTGAATAAGCAGCCAACACAGCCATCTTAGAGTCTGCATTGGGAGGGTTGGGGGGGGCAATCGAGGCCCCTGGGCTCTTTGGCTCCTTGGCTGGACACAGTTTCCTGGCCTGAAGGGGTCAGCAGTGGGCTGTCTGAGAAACTGGCAGCCATTGGGGTTCCAGAGGGGATGTTTTTCAGGAGGGGAGGGGGGGAGGGGGGATATCTTGTGGCTGGTTGGCATGGACTGGACACTGACAGTTTCCAAATAGCGCCGTTCCTGCCAGGGCCCGCTGAGCTCGTACACATTACGCTACACACAGGATAAGACCGGAGGCACTCGAGGCCTGGCGCTACAAAGCCCCTGACGGATTCAGAAGAAAACGATAGGGCGCCTTATTTATTTAGGGTGTTCGTACTGTAATGTTTCACAACTCTCAATACTCCAAACAATTACGTGGGGCAACATGGGGTACGGAGAGTATAATTCCTGGTAGAGAACAGACTTCATGAATCTCTCGATATATAATATTAATTACACGGCGTCAGCTCTACTGCTAATGGTCCGACCCGACAGACAGAGGGGAGATAAGCATCCGGCTTGACAAACGATAATTTTATTCTATGTAGGGTTTCATATGGAAGACAACTGAACAGCATCTGGGATGCCTCAGGAGACACCAAAAAAAAAAGATTAGCATGTCCGAATATTTTTTTCCCTCGACGACATGCGGTGACCAATAGAGGCAGGACTTTTATTTAATTTCAGTGAACCTGTAGCTATTTGTCTATCACCTGTTGCCAGGTGCCGAAGTAACAATTTACTTTATTAATTATATTATTTACTGACAAAGTTGTTTTTTGTGTACTTTTACTTTTTAGATTCTTTTTAAAAATCTGTAACTTTACTTAAGTACTTTTTATCACAAGTATTGCATTTAGCGGACCGGGGCTTCCAATCAAACTAAGGAGCACATGCTTTATGGGTACCTGTCACTCAAAGTCGCCTTCATTTTTCAGCACCGGAGGATGCCCCCTGATCCAGATCCAGATCGCATGTTCACACCACGTGTAGACGGGGCCCTCGATTTGTGCTGCGCACCCACACGCTATTTCTACCGACTGGGAAAGGGAAAAGGCAGAGCCTAGGTTCACTGCCGAGTGACGGTGAATGGTTTCCAGGTTCACTTTCATTCATAAAACCCAGTTTACAAACGGAAACATTTGTCAGAGCACGATTAATTGGTCGATAGTCTCCTTAATGGCAGCTTGTACCACCGAAATATTTCTTCCAAGACAACATGGTGATGATGATGATGATGATGGTGATGATGGTGATGATGGTGATGGCTCTGTCTTTTTCCTTTCACTCTTGAAAACTTGCTTGAGCCACTTTACTTTGTTTCCCTTACCCTTTGCCTCCATGCTGATATGCTTAACCTGTCTGCACCTTAGTCTCCCTTCTCATACATAATTCCTCTCACATCGCTTTATCCCTTTTATTTAAATCCTTTTACCCCTTGCCTTTTAATGTCCCCCGTTCAGCGCTCTTTACTTATTTGTTTTACCTGTGTCCTGTTTCTCATTGCCTTTCCCATGTCCCCTTTTAATCCCCGTGTCTCCCTCATAAACCCTTCTTCCCCCTCTTCCCCCACTTATTCCTTTTACCCTTGTCCCTCCGCTTCTTCATATTTCCAAATCCCTGAGCTGATTCCCTTGTCCCCTCGCTTACAGCCTGTTGTATTCCCTGTCTCTCGTCTCATCCGTTTATCACTGGCCCTTGTTCTGTTAATCCCCGAGGGTTTTGTTTATTTGTGTTGGAGCTGCTTTTACAGCTTGCGACTGACCCCACCTATTTTCTCACCAGTCATTTGAACAGCAGGGCTGCTTTGCAGCTACTCCACCAATTAACATACCATTAGCATAATATTTGCATGTGTGCATTAGGGTGTTGATGGGGAGAGAAAATAACAGTTTTGCGGTTCGTTTTTTTTCCTGTCTCAAAAAAAAAAAAATTCACGGGATGACGTTAAAGCGCCCACAGGCTTCTTTATCTCGCTTTAATACTGCTGTTCATCGAACAACATCATGTTTTCAAGTTTGCTGTGAAAAAGTAATGTGGCTCTTGAGTGACTGGCCCACCTACATGTTGACGTCTGGTGATTATCATCATCTAATTTGTTTTATCACGATTCTGTTCTGATCAAACTATTATATAAATGTCCATCTTTTTTTTTTACCACTTTAGTGATAGATAAAATATAATTAATGAGGAAAATTGTGCTGATCATTTATCCAGATCACAAAAAGTTTTGCAAATGTGTAATTCATATGTAGTGCGACGTTTCCAATGACACTATGGTTGAGGTCAAAGTTGAATAAAATGGACAAAAGAGGGGTGTAAAAATGAGAGCAGACAGCCAAGGAGGGCTTATGAAATGAATAAAAGAAGAAAGTACGTCATTGAGGAAGTGACAGTAAAGGAACAGTCATGGCCCGAACGTGCAGATACATGAAGGGAAATAAACAAATCCATACGTTTTGATGGAGACAGACCGGTGGAGAGGGGTGAAAGTAGGCCAGCCGCCCCTGCTCCTGCTGAAGCCGGTGAGTGTTTCATGTGAGAGTGGCGGCTGAGCGGAGGGGCGACGTGTCAGGGGAGTGGAGCCAGTTTCCCAGTCTTGATTGGGGATCAGCCCGCGGGCCTCGCTGTTCCGCTTCGTGCCACGCCTGTCCCTCACACACCGCCGCTCTCAGATCTGTCACATTAGGGCCGTCGCTCAAACACTGACGGCGCTTTGTGATTGTTTGTCTCGTGTCACGCTGATTACTTTGCCCATTGAAATCTGACTGAAGGAAGTGCATGAAGTTTGGGCGGTGAGGAAGTCACACCCGGTAATGAGGCTAATGGCTGCTCGGTCATTGGCCCGCGTTTTTTGCCGTGAACCCTCCCGATCACGTCGAGGCTCGTCTCGTGTTGAGTCAACCCTTCTCCCCTCCAGAAACAACAGATGCCAGATCCAGGCATAATCTGTCATGTTTGTATTTAAGACACAAGGACTGAGCAGTGCTGTCATGTGATAATGTGGTATGTGCTACATGTGAACTGTCACACATTAATCCTGTATGTGTAAAACTACTCACACTTAAAAGATGGAAAATAAAGTAACGGTGGCCATCTGCCAAAAATTATAAATATATATATATATACAGTATATATATTTAATATACCATATGCTTGCATATCTCTATTTTATTTTGCATCTCAGCATCGTGTTACTTTATTTTTATGGTTTGAGTGCAGGCACTTTCTGATATGGGATTATTTTATGGACTTTTAATGCATCAGCCACCTAATATTAATGGCCGGAACAGAGCCCCTTCTCACTTTTTTTTAGCATCATTTAGAACGAAGAATGACTGATGAAATATTTGAAAACGTTTGCAGCTTAAGTACTGTGCTGAAATCATTTTTATGAGACTTTTACGATCACCTTTTTTCCGTTTTAATGATGCTGCAGTTTGTGTATATATTAGTGTGTGAGACAGGGGATTAGCTGTGCTGCCAGGATGAAGGAATAAGAAACAGCTACCTGACAAACACATATTTGTAATAATATGTGCTTTTTGGGCTTGAATTGATGTCTAATTGTAACTTTTTTTTGCTATTCTATTCTATTGTTTATTACGAGACAATAATATATTTTCAAAATGGAGGACCTTAGTTCTAAGGATTTAATTTAATTTAAATAAAACCTTTATTTAAACTTGGTTTTCTTTGGATATTTTGCACATCAGGATTGTTGATTAATGGCAGATTAATAGGGTTGTGCTGGTCTTATTCAAACTCTATTGTCTCATGTATTATGTCTGCATCTTAATGCGATTTTATAATTTATTTACAAAGCTTTCCCTGTATCAATAAACAATAATAACAATTATGTTGCAAGACAATCATATTTAATTCAAATAATCATATCGCTTCTTTTTAATTCCACTCTGCATCGCCACAGTATTCTGTGTGTGTGTGTGTTTAGTCCGTCCTCCTGCATTGTGAAATGTTTGCTCCCGCAGTCTAAATGCAGTTATATATAATATCTAACAGGCCTGTTGGCCCTGGCTGCTCTGCTGCACTCAGCTCTCTAGCTGCTCTTGTCTCTGTATAATCCCCCCTCCTCATGAATACATTAACGCCGGAGCCTTAAACTCAGCTTAGCTGGCGGCTCAGCGTCACAGCACATCCTATTACCTACTTTAAATCATTAATGTGACATCGTTTTCACTCAATTTCCAAACACCCACGGTCGAAAACTGCATATTTCACTGAGCCGGTGCAGAGAGAGGGCCGCCCTCAAAGTCACACAGTTGACTAGACGCATGTGCAGCCGGAGTGTTTAGACAAACATAGAAGTTTTTTCTCTGAGCTCTGCAGGATTTTGCACAAAAAAAGTTTGGGCAAATTAAATCATATTGACAATATGCACAGCGAAATGTGAACAGGCATTCACACGTCAAAACCTGCCCACAGTAATAGTTCTCACTCTTTTGTCTCAACTATTGTGATGGAAATAGCCAGTGGATAATTGTGGTTTAAGCTGAGCTAACTCCTACAGTGCACCTTAGGGTGTGTGTGTGTGTGTGTGTGTGTGTGTGTGAGTGATTTAATCTGTGAGTCTAGCCACCGTTTGCTTCCTCCAACATCTCATGTTCTGCTGACAATACGGGAAAAAGAAAAATCTGAATCCCCCTTTCTTGCTCCTCAAGTATTCACACATAAACCTTTTCTAAGGGTTTTACCTCCAGGCTGGCTCTGAAAAATTCACAACGCCCAGAGAACAACTAAGTCCTTCACTTACCGTAGGAGTTGTGGATCTGCCCCAGTCGTGCTTCTTTATTGCATCAAAAGGTTTTTTTTTGTGTGTATATGTGTGTGTGTGAAGCTGTGGTAATTAGCAAACCACGTAAAATCATCTCCTCTGAGTGCATTTAACTGTTTTTATGCACAAAGCGTTGGATGGGGCTGTGGGGGTTGATTGCTGAACATATGGACACAGATGGGGACAGCATTTTAATGGGCACACTGAGTGGGGTTTTGTGTTTTTAACCCTTGAAAGTGGAGGCATGAACATCCTCAGCATCCTTAAGCATCAATTAAAGATTTGCTTTTAAATGGGCGACAGCAGCACAGGCATCCCACGCCGTTTTAAAGATGGTCATAGCCCATACTTTTTTTTTGTGGGACTCGAACATATGCACACACAAACATTTCATCACTCAGTCACCCCCCTCCTCTCTCCACCCAAGTCCCTTGTTGTGCTTAATTAGGTTATCAGGTTGCTAACGGGCCGTGATTCGGCTCCACGCCTCCCAGCTGGCCCTCTGATTGGAGGGGCAAGAAGGTGGACTTAGCATAATTAGCACGTTGTTATGGAGATGATTGAATTGTTCGGCGACACGCGGGCATTGCCACCGCCGTGGTGACTCCCGTTGTGTCACTGGGTGTCGAACGGAGAAGTATGGAAGACTCTGAGCCCCAAAAAAAAAAAACACAGGTGGAAACTGTGAAAATTAGACTTAAACATTTCCTGAAGTGTCTTGAGAAAAATTCTGTTATGCTTTGAATAAAAATGTATTTGACTGTTAAACTCAATAAAAGTCAGTTAAATCATTAACTAAACATCTACTCATCTATTTATCTTCTTAATTTTCTTCTTTGTTTTATTAATATCATAGAAACAAGCGAGGATGCATTCGCTGTCCTCTCCATCGTTAACATTTCTGCATAATAAGGTCGTGGCAGTGTATATTTGTATGTTTATGTGAATATGTTGGAACTGTAAAACCATTGTGTGAATGTATGTGTGGAGGAAAGAAGTGACCAGGACCAGCAGAAGTTTTACCGAACACATTGCTGTCTTTATTAGAGCCTTGTCTGGCAGTAATACTGAAAAAAAAGTGAACTTAGAACAGATGGTGGTGGCAGCCCACGGCTTTTTTTTTTTTTTCTCCTTTCCTGTTTTTCTTTATTTCTTTGATATTTTTCTTCATTTTTTTTGTGTGAGAGTACTGCGACTCCTGCTTTTCTGTGGCATGGATAACATCAATAAAAGAGACAGTAGGGAGAGAAAAAAGAAATATACAACTTATATTACACTGTGTTATGAACAAAATATAAATCTATAACTCTATGTTATATTTACATAATTATCTTTCTTGATTTTTCAAGTTGAGATGGTAAGATATTTTTTTTTTTTTAACTTGTAATAATTCTTACTTTGTTTTGAGCTCCACTCATGACTTTGATTGTCTTAAATAATATCATCATCATCATTTTCATTGTCTTGATATGGGGTCAGACCTTGCCAGCAGGGATGATTGATGTCTTAATGCCCCACCCACCCACCTGATACCCTGAAAGTGGACCGATCCACTTAGCCCCCCTCTCTCCAGCATCGGGTTGAACCATGGCGTGATAACAGGGGTGACTATACAGCAAAAGTAAGACCCAGAGGCTCATTATGTGGCATGTAGCAAACATCTACAGCGAGAATGATTGTGGGGATCACTAAGTGACAGCACACCTGAACAGTAGTCATGGCTCCTGTAGCGTCGCGTGGAGCTCAAACAAAGCAAAGGGCTCCTGATGAGAAGTGACTTTAAAGATACTGTATATACGCCTGGCCGTCTCACACGCAAACACAGAGAGGAACACCCTGGTGGATCACGGTAAACACTGCTTTCCTATGATTTAAAAAAAAAAACAAATAAACACCAAACAAAGCGTATGTACAGGATTTTAAATCTAGAATACTAGATTTCATAAAAACAGAAAAAAGGTCAGCATAGGATTCGTTTGGTTGTCATGATAATCTCTTCATTTGAAACGTGTGTGTGTGTGTGTGTGTGTGTGTGTGTGTGTGTTAGTGATTGTGTTTGTGCATATATGTGTGCGGATCCAAGCCGAAGATGTTCCACTGCGTCTCGGTGAGGCGGCCATGACTAGTAAACGGGGACGGGACTCTTTGTTCACAGAAAACAGTTTCTAAAAGTGATAAAACTGATTTCAGAGAAAAAAAAAAGTAAAATAAAAGGCAAAATAAAAGATAGGAAACTTCACATTATACATTATAATAACCGTTACAAATAAAATTATAATAACAATAAAAAAAAAAAAATCATGTTCTTCTTTTTCTCAGAGTCTGAGTGCTTTTTAGAAATGGGTTTGGACATGAAAGGGTTATGTCTTCAGCTCAGAGGAGGGCCGGCGTCGAGTCTGTCGGTCCAGCTCGCTGTCCTAACTCCACCCGCCCTGCCGTCCGGAGGATTAATACAAAACGAACGATCAAAAAAAGAAAGGGAACAAACAAATGCAAAACAAAGCAAGGTAAAATGACAACTTTTGTTTAGATCTAAATACCTACCAGCTAAATAGAATAATGTTTCATTGACTGTCATAGTTTCATATGGTCATAAAAACCCAATAAAGAGGAGAAAAATAAATTATACTGTACATAACTTACTAAACTTAGGAAACGCTGACCATCCTTATAATTATTGTTAATAATATTATTAGACTAGAGGCAGTTTGAAGAGAAATAATAAAATACAGTATTCAAATACAAACAGAAACACTGACTGGCTGCTTTAGCTCAGCTCCGCCCACTGGGGGCAGCAAGACGATGTTGATTGGAGGGAGCAGGAAAACACTGAGGGACAGAACAACAGTTGTGTGCGTGCATGTGTGTGTGAGAGTGTGTATACGTGTGGTACAATTAATAAAAGCAGCAGTGTAAGCCTGTCTTTTCCGTATCCGTGACGTTTTGAGCCTTTTTTCCTCGCACTGAAAATGAGATTCTACGCACACAGCACACACCGACACACACTCAAGCCAAGTCGCACTGATGTTTTGCCCTGGACGAGATCAAGATAGAGGGACGGAGCGAGAAGACGACTGGTGGATTGTCACACAGCGCTTTCGTTTCTGCTCCGGGACGCCAGAGACTTCCCTTCTCCCCCTTGAAAATCCCTCAAAGTGGGACAGTCCACGCTGCACTGGTCAGTCCCGGCTGGACCGTCCCAGTCGGATTCCAATCGGGGAGCGGGCAGTCACAAAAACATGGAGGAAAAAAGGGGCGAACCGCTGACAGCACACTGAGAGGTCGAAGAAAAGATATGTTTTTGTTAAAAATAAACATGTCTGATGTCTGTCAGGTGCTTTACAACGAAAGGGGGAAAAAAGGAAAGTCTCTTTTTTCTATTATTATTCAAACTTGTAGCACAAAAACAACAAATCACATTCACAAGCCACTTATTGGCACCGTGTACCTGAGTGAGAATATTATAGAACCAAAGAACAAAAAAAGCTGTTTTTTTTAAAAGTGTCTCTTGATAATAAACAGGTCCGCCATCTTAAAGTGTCATCTGTTAGCCTTTGACAGGTCCACTGATCAGTCTTTCATTTTTAAAATGTCTCCATTTCTACAAACGGGTCTAAAAGGTTGCTTTTTGAGTGTGATTTTGATTTCTCCTCACTCGTGGCATTACACTCAAAATCTTGCAGTAGTACTTGAATATTCCTCAGCAAGCGCCAGAGGCTGGCTTGGTCGTCTCGTCCACCCAGACTCCAGTTTGTGTAACAGTCAGTGTGAGTGACAGGTCCTGTGCTTCTGTTGATTGATCAGATGCTGGTGTCAGGACTCCAGTGGGAGGGTCTTGGCTCTGTTAAAAGAGTCCATGCTAGTCAGGAGGGGGGGAGGGTGGCGGGTGTTGTGAGATCGGGACGTAAGGTGATTGGCAAAATAAGAACGCTTTCTTCCTGATTGGTGGGTGTGGGTTTGGGATTGTGTGGGGTTAACCAGAGGTGATTGGCTTCTAATTAGGCGTCGGTCACGCCGCCCTATTGGGTGATATGGTTCTCGTTGTCGCTGGTGTATTCTGCTTCTTCGTCCTCGTACTCGAAGTCGTCGTACACGTCGCCGTTGCTGTCGTCCAGCCGCAGCTCCTCCTGCTTGATTCGTGGCTCGTCCCCCTTCAGGCCAGCCATGTGGGGGTTCTGGTGGTGGTTGGCGTTGGGCTCGGGGCTGCTGGACATGCTTGAGTGCTCTGAGGGCATTTGGGGTGAGGGCATTCCGGCCATGGAGAGGGCACCTGGGTAAACCACGCCTGCGGAGGACAAGGGCAACTGGCTCTGCTGCCTATAACACACAAGGAAGAGGTGTTTTAGTTCATGACAGTTTCAAGCTACATTAGACGGCTAATGTGTCCAAAAGTAACTACATATGCTGTCCCTGATTGTTGCCATGTCTTTATGCTAAGCTAACTAGCTGCTGGCTGTAGCTACATATTTACTATTGAGAAAAGGTATCAGTCTTCTTATCTAACTCTTGTGACCCCTTAACACCAATTGGATATGTCTACTGGCTGGGAAGAGTTCAGCCAAAAAAGCGTTTGTTTTCTTTGAATCCTTTGTATCGGACTGAAGAGGTAACATGATGTAATTCACTAGAAAGATGAGAGGGAAGTCTGAAAAGAGTAACATCCTTCTGTGTGACAAAAGTATGTTTGTTGCTTTCCTTTTTATCACAGGTTGGGAACCATTGTCTTTGAATTTATATTAGTTAGCCTGGCTGATTAAGAAAAAGGAAATGACAATTACATGATAAGGAGATTTAATGAGGACTCAATTATAACTGAAGTAAAACCAACCAACAATTTTTTGGGGGAATAATTACAAAAAGGAAATCCATAACCTGAAAATTAGAGATATTATATTTTAAACCTCGTGGTTGGTTGTTGAACATTTACAGCAAGAAATATAAGAGCAAATATAAATTTTCTTTTGTTTTTACCTGAACCTGATATCATGAGACGTGATACATGTTCTAACAAAAAAAATCAAACAAAACAAAATAAAGTAAAAGAGCAAATGCTACTCATGTGCTAATCAGAAGATAAATACTAAAAACCCAACTACCCCAAAGTATAAAAACTAATTGCTATCTTACGACTCAACATACAAAAACAGTTCCCCTAAACAGTTCCCCTACCCCACACTGAAGTATTGTCTCATTTCCTGCCTGCGGGACCTCATGATGGCTTTGTACTCGCCGATGCGCAGCTTCTTGCCGTCCACCAGGCAGGTGCGTTTGGGCCGCGGCTTGTACTTGTAGTCTGGGTATTTCTCCAGATGCTGCTTGCTGAGGCGAGCCTGCTCCTCATAGTAGGGCTGCTTCTCCAGGTTGGTCATGGCTTTCCAGCGGGAACCTGGACGGGGACACATTAATGATGATGATGATGATGATCAGTTTCAGTTCAGTATGAAAAACAACCGCGATATAAATAAAACAATAAAGGGCCGTCATGGTCATTATATAGAAATTAAATCAATACAAATCTGCTTGAAGAAGCGTGTAAATGCTTTACGATAAATAACATCGCGTCAGGAACAAATGTCTGCGTGGCCCACGTGACCCGACATCACATGTGAATACCGACACACACACACACACACACACACACACACACACACACACACACACAGAGATAACAGTGGAAGTTTCACACAGAAAGAGGTTAATGAGGAGAGCGTTGCGGACGACAGGTACTTATCTAAACTAATGAGGACTTCACTTAACCTGCTGTCATCTCTCTCAGCTCAGCTTCGGCTCATAGATTTGCAGTATCAGTTCCCTGCATATGTGTGTGTGTGTGTGTGTGTGTGTGTGTGTGTGTGTGGGCGGGGGGGGTAATCTTGAGTATGTCTTTCCCTGTGTGTTTCATATCTGTTCTGAATTTGCACTTGACTACTGTATGTTTAATGGGTAAAAGCTGTCAGCACTTGGCTGTTCTCGCTCTCTGTCTTTCTCTCTCTGTTCTGCGATCTGTTAGCAATCGAGAGAGAGAGAGAGAGAGAGAGAGGGGGTAGGGGGGGAGACAGGGAGAGAGGGCTTATTAAAACCAGATTTCCCTGTGTTATAAAACGCTTAGGAGCTCTTTAAAATGTCAGGGCTGATCCCGGCGGTCCGGGGGAAATGTCAGGCGGCCTTGCGCTGCTTGTTTAATGCATAATGAATTATATCATCATTTGTCGGAGCCGTGCTCTCCCCAGCCGTTCATTAACAGCCGCTTACACAATGCCACCGCTTGTAATGAAATCACTGTGTGTGCTTGAGAAAGTGGGAAATAGGACCCGCAATACATGCATCCTTCCTTTTGCTTGGGTTGCGCAGTGGGAAGTAGTGGGGTAAGTGACAGGGGTGGGGGGCAAAGGCTCCTGTCACTCAAACAGCAGACTGTGTGTGTGTGTGTGTGTGTGTGTGTGTGTGTGTGTGTGTGTGTGAGAGAGAGAGAGTGTGTGTGTTTTACCGAGGATCTTGCTGATGTTGGAGTTGTGCATGTCGGGGAAGGCCTGGAGGATCTTTCTCCTCTCGTCCTTGGCCCACACCATGAAGGCGTTCATCGGCCGCTTGATGTGCGGCTCGGCGGTGCCACGACCCCGAGCCTCCCGGAATATTCTGGAGTCTGACACGCTGGGGGAGCCTGAGGGGGAGGGCAAGGAGATGGGAGGAACGAGGTGAGGAGAGGCAGACAGAAATACAAATGACGACATTACATTTGGATTACAGCCGGCACAGTGAAAACAGTTATTCTCAAATTTTGAGGGTTTGAATTTTTTTGATAAACTGAAAGATGTTTTTTTTTAGCAAAATAAAACCATATAAACCAATATATTACTTTAAACTGGTGAAATGTATCAAAATCAAAACTCCTAAAATGAAGAAGAATCACATTTTCCACTTCTTTATAGCAATAAAAAAAAAAAAAGGTCACACTTTTTGTCACCTAAATGACCGCATGCAAGTGTGTGTGTGTGTGTGTGTGTGTGTGTCCCTACCGTCAGAGTCTCCGCTCATGGTGAAGTCCAGCATTGCGTGGCTGAACTTGTCCTCTGCCTGCTGCTTCAGCTGTTGACTCAGACTCTCCAAGGCAGCCTTGTCCTAAACAACACAAACAGTTGCAGTCGGTCAACGAGTGAGTCGATGCGTGTGAAAATATGAATGAGTGAAACCTCAGTACAGCGATGCAGAAAAATGTCCAATTCACTTGTAAACATTTTTATAACTGATTTTAAATAGATGTTTGGCTTGGTTTTTCTTTCTTGATATTAACTGATATTATTCATGGCATACTTATAGCTAAAAGGAGCAATTGTTTCGTGTCGCAAATTCCTGTTTTTGAAGCGTAGAAATCAAATTACTTTTTCTGTTGGCCTGAAGCCAATCTGTGTGCAAGAAAATCCGTTTTGAAGACATAAACTCCTTCACAGAAGTAACAAATGAATGAAGGAAACATATCCCCCTTTGATCTGAAATGAATCAGTTGATAATCATTTTTTCATCAGTTGCTCAAACACAGTTAAAGCTAACAAATAAGAGCAGCCGTTTCAGCCGATAGACAGTTTGTGTTTTGGTTCGTTTCAGTGTAAATTTGCGTAAATGTTAATGTCAGCAGCAAATTGTTAGTTGAGTGCTGTACGCCTGCATGCTTGAACACACATCTGTGTGTATGTTTGCATGTGCAAGAATGTTGATTACATTTAGTCCTATTTGGATGTTTACTGTTTTGTGTGTGTACTATATATTACGTGTGTGTGTGTGTGTGTGTGTGTGTGTGTGTGTGTGTGTGTGTGTGTGTGTGTCGACTCCTGGCAGCCACCTGCGAGAGTGGAGTGCAGCGGCTTGCCTCTCTCTCACAGAGGCCCCCGAGGGTCGACACATTAGAGAGAGAGAGAACGGGAGAGTGCAGCGCGGACGAGAGCGAGGCCACGCCGCACGGCCCCCTGGGTATTTATTACAACCAATAAAAGGCTGATTTACTGAGCATTTACATGCGTAATGCAAGCAGCCGGCACACTCTACGCTAGAACATGACTGCCGACCAGCACACACACTCGCGCATACACGCGCATACACACACACACACACACACACACACACACACACACACACACACACACACACACATTGCAGTTCACCAGCGCCAGCGTTTTACAGTTTAATTACACGATTAGGAGCCGTACCCAAAACACTGTCGTCTTCTAAAACAACCTTCCAAAAAGTGTCCCTCTCCATTTACATGTGACCCTGCCGAGCTGGCTGGGAGGAGGGCAGAATGATAATGAAATGCATTTTCTCTGTTTTTAGTCCAGCAGAGTTTAATTGTTAGAGATAATGCCCCCCCCTGATTGGAATAAATATGGCTAAAAAGACAGGTAGGGGAGAGGGAGAATGAAAGGCAGAAATGATCTGTGCAAATGTTCCTTTTTTGTTTATTTGTAAGTATTTAAAAAAGTATTTTATGATGAATTTATTACGTATTAATAAAGGAACAATTATCCGCCAGATATAGCCATTTTGTATGCAAATCAGATACATTTTAAGGAATTTTCCTCATTTCACACAAATGATCAGCCTCATTCAAACCCCGTCCGAGGAAAAACGAGCACAAAACGTGTCTCACACTTTCCGATTTTGTGCTTCAATGTGCCGTTACAAAGGGCTTTTTGCTGTATGTGTGTGTGTGTGTGTGTGTGTGTGTGTGTGTGAGACAGAGACGGAGATGAACAGGGAGACAGAGTGGATGACAGCCTAGTCTGACATTAAGCCCCAGCACAGTACATGAGAAAAGTGGATTGAATGGCTGACACTGGAGCCAAGACACAAAGTAGCGACAAAACTAATCCTCTGAGTGTGTCAGAGATGACACCGTTGTATCCGGGCGCCAAGAGCTCGCCGGCTTCACACTCACGCAGCACAAAGCCAAAGGGCCGAGGAAGCGGGAATCGGCGTGGAGCGCATTGGCTTTGGAAGCTGAGAAAGATTCACGTTTTTTTCTCTCCAAAAAAGTAATCTGAAATTTCTGAACTTTATATTAAGAAAGGCGTTAAAATAATTATTTAACACCAAAAGTCAAAAACTAAAAATACCTTTTCATGTTCTTAGTCTTCCATGAAAACAAAAACATTTTCTGGTAAAATATATATTCCTTAGTAAGGCTGACAAAATTCATCATTTACACCATTATCACTGGTCACAATAACAGGAAAAGCTCCCTTTCCCCCCTAATTTCTCTGAATTCTTCACTGATAACATGACAAGAAATGACAAGAAATACATAATAAAATGATATCTAGTATTTTATTACCCCCTGCAGTGAAATAAAACCGCTAAATTATTCCAAAAAGCTGTAAAACATGCTCCTGAAAAACAGTTAAATTTCCTGATGTTCCCTATCTTCCCAGTTCTTTCCCTGGTGTGAATCTAATTGTCTATTAGACTGAATCCTTTAGACTGTATCTACAGTATATTACTATCTCACTAAATGTGTCTAAAAAAACTGGGTTGAATACATAAATCATTGTGGGTTTGACTGTTTCAAACGCATCGGATGAGAGAGTAAAAAAAAAAGAAGGAAGAAAGAGACAGATAGAGCTGTTGAATGTCAGCGGTGCAGATGCTTCAAGCACACTGTTGCTCTGTAAGTATGTGTGTGTGTGTGTGTGTGTGTGTGTGCGTGTGTGTGTGTGCGTGCGTGCGCATGCACCAGCTGACTCCCAATGTGTTTAACAAATAACCACAATTTAGCCACGCTGCCGAGGAGCCGGCGCCGTCACTTCACATTACCGTCTCCCCAACGCTCCGCTCTGCCACACACACGCACACACAGACACACACACACACACAAGTAGCCCTGTGGTGCGCCTTACAGACACACTCATTACCTCCGAGACGCCTCTGGTTTTACCTTATCTGGCCCTGTTTAGCTTCAACACATTTCAGCGAGTGCATTGTACACTGATTTACCTCCTACATAGTGCAGTAGCGATGGCATATGGCAAGACAAATTATTACACACTGACAATGAGACGGTACGGCTTGTGATGTGTGTTTTTTTGTTTGTTGCATTTTGTATTTTCTTTTGATAATCCATACATTTCTCTTTAGTTTTAGATGCTATTGATGAGCGGGAGTCATTTGTCATAGAAATAATAATATCAAAATTAGTATTTTAACAGTTGCAAGAAGGAAATGTATTAATAAAGACTGTATTTCAGCATTATTTCCCAAAGGATAGAACTAAAAGCAATAAATACTAAAACAGATGCTCTTTGAGGTACTATGACGGACCTTTACATATAATGTGTGATACATCAATAAATTGATTTTGATTCTTGATTTTTGTGCCCTGTAGTCCTTTGGGGCAGTTGTCAGACTTTGTCGTCTGTTGCTAAGGTTACAGCGCACCATACCACGCGCTGTCATACGGATGGGATTCAAAGTGGTTTACCTTGTCCGAGCGGCCATTGTTGAGGCTCAAGTTGCTGACGGCGGCAACCTTGGCGTCCAGGACCTGCTGCTCTCTCTTCAGCTGCTCCTTCATCTGCCGGGCCTCGGCGAAGGCCTTGGTCACAGCCTCGTGGTCGTTCAGGTAGGCGGTCGTGGACAGGGAGGACAACAAGTCTGCTGAGACGGAGACAGGGACACAAGGAGACAGGGACGGGCGATTAATTTGGTTTTGAATAGCCGTAAGTTGTGTGTAATAATGTGACTCGAGTTGAGTGTCCTTATCTAGGGTATTTGTACTTAAGAGTATATTTATTGTTTGAAATAAGAGAGAATAATAGAGTGACATTTGGAATAGCAACGAATGTGTGTGTGTGTATGTGTGTTTATGCTTGAGAAGCTGGCAGGAGGTTTTCATCCAGAACAAATCTTACCCTGAACCATGAGGAAAAGACATTAACATACACATGATGAGGGGGGTTTGCCGGTGCATCTGTGTGTGTGTGTGTGTGTGTGTGTGTGTGTGTCTCTCTCTCTCTCGCTCAGTCTTACACACTGACCACTTGACTGTCAAGCTGGGCATGTGTGAGTCAGCGTGTGCCCCTGGCTAGCCTTGCTACAAGCATCCCACCGCCTCCTCCACCTGCTCTCAGCCATAAACACACACACACACACACACACACACACACACACACACACACACACACACGGACAAACAGAAACAAACAACTACAAACACAGGCACTCGCTCACAACTTCAACCCCTGGACAATCCCATTACAACTCCCACCTTTCAGCACAATTTGTTGACCGCAACACACACACACACACACACACACACACACACACACACACACACACACACACACACACACACACACACACACACACACACACACACACACCTCTTTTCATCTGAATCCTCGTAGTTCCCCTTTGAAGAGAGGTGGCCACATGACTCTTACTAGTCTTACTAAGAAGTCCTGCTAATTTCCCCAGTTGACAACATCTGCCCTGCCACCTCACAAAGATCAGATCTCGCCGCTCTATTATTTGTATTATTTCCGCAGCTTAGCCGGCCGATGAGGCATCTGGTCTGACCGCGTGTTTGCGGGGTTGTGTGCGCCGCTATCGCCTCTCTCTATCAGTCGCGTTAGCCCTTAACAAAGAGCCGTGGCGGGCTTATGGGGCCTTTATCAGCGCTAATCCGCACCGCTAATGCCATCTCAGGCCAGATTACCAGCTTCAGATTGGTAATGACAGAGCCGTGAACTCTTTCAGAAGTCATAACCGGAAAATCAGGATGTGAAAAAGGGTGGGGGGTGTCGAGAGAGGGGGAGAGGGCGATGGAATCGGGTGGCAGTCCATTTTAATCTGGAGTTAAAAGAGAGGGAGGGGGCCGGACATATATTCTTGCGCTCATGAGTGTGTGTGCGAGTCTCGCTTAAACTGACAGCGATGCCAACCATCCAGACAAATGAATGTGACCCAGATAGAAGGGGGAGGGGGGTCTCTCTCTCTCTCTCTCTCTCTCTCTCTCTCTCTCTCTCTCTCTCTGTCTGTCTCTCTCAACACTCACAAATGTTGTGTCTCTCTCTGAATGCCAAATCTCTACAGACAAGCGCAATACCTTTTTGAACACAAAGAACACTCCTGCAGGGAGGTCAGGGGGGAGCTGCAGTACTTTATGACGGACAAATGTGTGATCATGGTAGAAGTTACAGGCGCTGACAGCCCTTCAGTTCAGTTTGAGATGGGAGGATGGATGGATGGATGAAGTAAAAAAAAAAGTGCATTTCTAAAGACAGAGAGGTGAACTGTGGACAGGAATTCATCCGGACGCCTTTAACGGAAGGTGAAGCTACTTTGAATCATCTTTATATCTGCAGATATGACCCTGGTACTCTAAAAGCCTTAGAGAGCATAAATACTGTTTTATGCGGTTTTGGATTAGATTTTTTTATTATTATTAAGATCTATGAAATGTATCACCTTTTTTCCCATTTTAAAAAGTAACCATATGTTTTGTACGTAAAATCTTCATCTGTAACAAGTGACTAAATCTGTCAGATACGGGAATGTGGTGAAGTAAAAAGCACAACATCTCTCCTAAATGTAGTCGAGCAGAAGTATAAGAAAGAGTAAAATGCAGGTACTCGAGTACAGTACCTTAGAATAGTACTTAAGTATAGCACTACATTACATTAAATGTGCTTAGTTACTCTCCCCGTTTAAATTGAAAGAAGAATAACCATTTCCTCTGCGTCTACTGCATGTGCGTCTGTTCGTTTGTTCCTGTCTGAATCTAAATAACGTGAACACACATTCATAATCTGTAGCCGCCCACACGTCCCCACACACACACACACACACACACACACACACACACACACACACACGCAGACACACACTCACTCCCACATCAAAACGACCGCCGCTAGACTCCTTTTCCAATTTGTCTGCCCCTTCCCTGCCCTCTGAACTTGTAACAGGAACCCTAATACGACGATGAACTGCAATAACAAACGTACCGGCTAAACTCAACAGATGGGACCGCGAGCTGCAACCGAACGGGGATGTGCGACACAAAACACAGTGGTCCCCACGCACAAAATAATTCAGCAGGGATCACACACAAACTTTAAACACTGTAATCCATTTTTCTGAACAAAAAACATCTGGGACCGCAAATCCACTAATCTGATATTAAATCCGCCGATTTGTTGAAAAACAGTGAGATTAGCCAAGAAGTCAGAAAAAAAAAATGACTAACTGCCTATTGCATAGGAGGAGGAGGTGGGATTGTGAGTGTGTGAGTGTGTGTGTGAGCCTTTGTGTGCGTTTGAGTGTGTGTTAAGAGTGTGTGTGCTGTCATTGTGTCATTAATGCCGGGTGTTTGCGCTGTCCTGGCTCATGTAAGAGGCTTGTCTAATCTCATTGGTGATACCTCCTGTCTGTCATGCGCTCCTCTCTTTATTATTCTCGCTTAAAAAAAAAAAAGAGTGCTAATCCCCATTCTCTCTCTCTCCTTCCCTGCTTCCCCTCACTCCCTGTGTCTCTCTGTCTCTTTCAGTCACTAATAAACACATAACAATGAAGCAGCCCCGAGGCAAAATAGCGACGCGGAAGAAAAACACAAACACACTAATTATAGCCTGTTACATATGTGTAATATTTGAACTATCAGTGTTGTGTGAAAAATGGATTAAGAGTACAGAATGGTGATTCATTTATGTCATATTTCATGTATGTGTGCATATGGCCGGGTCTGATTACGGTACTGGCTGTGGCAACAATGGCAACACCACGAGGGGAAATGCTATTCTTGTCTTCGCCACTACCAGCGAGGCTATTACTGTTTTCCTTTAAGGCGAACGTTGTCACAATGGGGAACAATTTGCATTAAATAAAAGTGTATCCAAGTGCAGGGGCACTTATACTGTATGTTTGCAACATATATGCATTCACATGTTTTTATTCGGAAATTTCTTATAATTTTAATCTTATTTTCATACTTTCGGCCATCATTTGTAATAGTCACACCATTTTTGGTCACTATTTTTAATTGATACAGTTTAGTAGCTAGCTGGTTTTAGTTCAAAAGTCGAAAAGCTCTGATTGGTTGAATGTCTCTCCAGCCAGGGAAGCAGCCATCAATGAACACATCACCAGACTATTTTGAATTGCTTAACAAATGGGAGATATGAGTGGCGAGTCAGAGGTCGAGTAGAAGGCCCAAATCTCAACAATTAACTTGAGTACAAAGTGATGGTCAACAACATAAAAAAGACCAGAGTTGCAGTAGCATTGGATTCTTATTTTTTAATTGTTCCTGTGTTGTGTGTGTACTTAAGTCCACTTACCTATCGAGCTGACTCTGGTCGGTGGACCTCCGATGCTGGAGGGGGCGATGCTGTGCTTCACGGAGCCGGCAGAGCCCAGCTTGGCAGCAGCGGCAGCAGCAGCGACCTGTGGGGAAGTTGGGGGGGAGTTGGGTGACTTGCTCTCGGATGCCTTAGGCTTGGCCGACAGGTTCAGTGGCTGTGCACCCTCACTGTCCTGCAAAAACCAAAACAGCACAGTTTCGCCTGCTGTGACCACCGTAGAAATTTGGAAGCGGGAGGCCCCTCACGAGACCACTCGCAATGGAGGCTTTAACACGCACTAATGAGACGGGAGCCCATGCACAGCGGTGGGACGGATGACAAGGTGCATGCCACTGCCTGTATCCAAACAGCTTATCACAAGCAAAACAATAAAAAAATAAAATAAGTGCAGCACGGACAACAATAAATATTGACATATTTTGGTGCAAACCGTGCTGAACATTTACATGACATTTGCATGACATTTACATGCAAAATAACTGACTCCCTATCACGTCGAAGTCCAGACGACTCATGCGCATGCATGTGCACACTCCACATGCCGGCTCCGGTAAACATGCACTATAATTCTGCTCTCGGCATGCTTCAAACAAGGCCAGCGGTAAGAGCAACATTCACACCTGAGGAGAAGAAACACCTTAAAATCATTCCCAAAACTACAGTGGACAGAAGCCTCTCTCTCTGTCTTTCCCAAAGCACCTCCCTGAGACCGTCTTCACAGATGTGGATCTAAAGACATGGTGACGTCGCAATGTATCAAACAGCCGACAGAACAGAGGACTGTCTGCCACTTCAATGTGCACTTGCTCCATTAGAAACAAGGGACCGTCATGGCTGTGAACACGGGAGTGAACAGTGAAGCAGCACTTTCTGCCTCAAAGACACACACACACAGTCCCAGCAACCAATCCATTACTTCTTAAGTAGTTTTTTTTATTTTTTATTATTTTAATGCCAAACAGGACTTAATATATTAAATTCCGTCACTCATCTAAATCAAAGGATGTCTGCACACGGCAATAACCTCAACACAAGGAACAGACAGCGGCCCCCTAAATGAATCGGCATGCGGACTACCGCTCGACGCCAGGGGCTGTTATCACGTTAATTGTCATGGCAACACCACCCCTGCTGATGACCTAATCCAATCAAGGGGAGCCTCGGAGGGTCATGTGACAGGAAGGAAGGAATTAGATCGCCCAGGGGCCAGATGTACACAGACCACTCTGTGTAATTAAAACGCCGCAATTAAAAGGCAGACACAACATGGAGCAAGGGACGGCTTAATGGGCCCGCAAGTAGAGCACCACAATATAGTCTGTGAGGTTTGGAAATACAGTTTGTTTGTATCGTTTGGTTTTATGACAATAACGTATTGATTGTTCTTAAATGTACATTTTATAAAAAAAAATGAATTTAAAGGGAACTTTTAGCTTCACATGTGTGGTCCTATTGTAGCTACATGCAAACCATAGAATAGAATGGAGACATTATTTTTCTTTATTTTCTGGTCATTAGTCTAATTGCTGCTTAGGAAGGAGTAGAATCCAGCATACAGTGGGATCCAAAAAGAGAGGAAGTACTGTATGTATGTGTGTGTGTGTGTGTGTGGGGTATACCCACTCATTAAGGTCGACTCTCCCTCATTCCCACTCCTTGAGTCGTACTAAGCCTTATGAGCCCCTCACAACTCAATTAAGCCCTTCCAATTAAGCCCCAACATGTGTACGTGCCTATGCATGTGTGCGATCACCACTTCGTGTGTGTGTGTGTGTGTGTGCGACGAGGCCTAACCGGATTGTCCTTCATTAGGGGGGTCTTTCTAAATAGATGGAGGACCCCCAAAGATGCCTTCAGTGAGACAATGGGCCGGAGAAGAAGAGGAGAGAAAGGAAGAGAGAAAAACTGAGCTGGATCTTCTCAATCCTGACCCATATTATGGTGGGCTTTGGCTGGGAACGCGTTTGACTATTTATTACAAATAGATAATGCCTCCGCCTCTTGTACAGTGGAATGGGGGGAGTTTCCTCTCCGCGCCAAGCCAAATCCTATGGTGGGAAGGTGGCCAACCTGTATTATGCCAGTGTGGAGGAATTAGTTTAGACAGTGGAGCTGAGAGGCTTGGACCGACTTGTTTATGCGTCTGTGTGCGTGTGTGTGTGTCTCAGTGTGAGACATTGTTCAACAAGCTCTAAATCTCATGACAGTGTGTGTGTGTGTGTGTGTGTATGTGTGTGTGTGTGTGTGTGTGTGTGTGTGTGTGTGTGTGTGTGTGTGTGTGTGTGTGTGTGTGTGTGTGTGAGGCCCCTAAAGCCTCTGAAAGCCTTGGAATCTCGAATTAATACAATTGCTTTTGTGTCTCTCTTGGCTGATGAAACAGTCTCCAGCTTTGGGACCGAAAACATGCAGAGTGACAACGAGAGCCAGAGGGACAGAGAGGAAGCGGCAGAGGAGAGATAATGTGTGTGTGTGTGTGTATGTGTGTGTGTGTGTGTGTGTGTGTGTGTGTGTGTGTGTGTGTGTGTGTGTGTGTGTGTGGGCTGTATTTCACTTCTGTGGATGCCGACATGTGAAGGCGACATCAGGGTTCTGCATCTTATCACTGGAGCTGATGGTTCAATTAACGGGACAAGTGTGTGTGCCACTACCGTTTATCCTGGGCAGGTTTCTCACAAGACCTTTACATTCTCCTCTCTCCTTTCATCTCTCCATCTTGCCCCCTCTCTTCCTTCCCTTCCAGCTATAAGTGACTGGTTGGATATTAATTATATTGTCATATGTAATTCTCTCAGACAGCAGGGCGACACAGAGGAGGCAGATATGACAGTTTTATACACTACGTGGCACCGATTCAAATGCTGACTCCTCAAGTACGCAAATGCACTTCACATTTTCTACTAATTTGTATTTGGAGAAAACAGATGAGCAGACGTGACTTTACCTTGACAGTTTAGACTGATTGTTTTATTTTAGCTCATTAGGCGAGGCTTGTTGGCTCTTGTTGATACACATATCCGCTAGGTTGACATTACTTAAGTACAAGCAGCAGTGCTACCATGTAAATATACTCTGCCACAACTAAAAGCCATGCTTTTAAACTTTAGTATCAGGAAAAATAACTTTAGAGAATGGCTCCTTTAGGAGTGGTGCATTATATTCATTCTATTATTGGTTTATTATTCCTAGTGCATAATCATGCCATGAGCTATGGCAATGCATTATATTAACTACTTTATATACTGTTAAATAGTTTAATCCATAGTGATATTATCACATTTTATAAACTGATTTAAATGTAAAATCTATAAACGAATCAAAGATAAATTAAGTGGACTAAGGAGTACATTATTTTCCCCCGAAAATAATTGAAGTAGAAGGTAACATAAAATGGAAAAGTACATAATAATTGTTCTTCAGCACAGTAGTTGAGTAAATGTACACAGGTACAGTTCTTTTGGCCACTGCGTGTGTGTGATGCATGTCAGCGAACGGGCTACATATGGTGCATAATTTGAATCGCACTATTGTATGGGTCTGTATGCATGCCTGCCTACATCTAAAGGTCCACTCTTGCGTATAAGAAAGCCGCATGTATGCCGCAGTGATTTGTGCAACTGGCATGTGTGTGTGTGAAGGGGCTAGTTGGCATGGTGTCTCCTTCAACACCTGTCTGTGTGTGTGTGTGTGTGTGTGTGTGCGTGTGTGTGTGTGTGTGTGTCCGTGTCTCACCCGAGGGTAAAGCACTTAAGCGGTGAGCGCCTGAGTCCAAACAGCTGTGAGCAGAGGCAGGCCGCGCGTCTCTAAATGACTAGAGACCTGAGATAGAGCCCACAGGGGGAGCACACCTCTGAAATATACATGTCACTCGCCCAGAGAGAGACAGAGTGTTAGAATGAATGAGTGAGAGCACTGCAGTGGTCAGCCTGAATGAAAGAAGTCAAAGCAGAAAAGGAGGCCGAGAGACTGAAGCAGGGGGAAAAGAAAGAAAGCAAGAAAGAGGGAGAAATAGCTGAGAAATTCCACGAAGCACTTATCTAAAGTTTGTGCGAGTGCACAGGGGGAGTAACACCAAGACAGCGCCGCGGTCAATTGGCCAGTTTGGCTCCACGGGGCCCATCGTATGCCATGTGGGTCCACACCCCAGTCTGCCACTCCTGCTGGACTGGGGAGGCCATTACGGCTCCCCACTTCCCCTCCACCACAGGCCGCAGCGCTTGCCTGTCAGCCCAACTCCATATATATGGTAATAAGACGAGTGTGTCGGGCGGAGGTGCAGGGAGGGGCTGATGGACAAGGACACAGGGGGGCAAGCTCTGGGGTCAACCGTGAGCTTTAGTCTGTGCCATGAGATAGTCCTCAATGCAAGAGTGGGCGCGTGTGTGTTTGTGGACACAGGGGTAGGCGTAGGTCAAGAACAAAGTGTGTGGGGGGGATGGTGGAGAAAGATGGATGAAGTTGCAAGTGGCAAAGGAAAATATGTGGAAGAAGAAAGAAACAGGAGAGGAAATAAAAAGGGAAAGAGAGGAGAGGAAAGGAAAGGAGATGGAATGAAAGACAAGGAGAGGACAGGACAGACCAGGAAAGGAAAGGAGAGGAAAGACAGAGAAATAAAAAGCTTTGGGAGGATTTCCTTCATGTGTGTTCGCACAAATCAGATATTATTCTCTGTAGGATTTTGAACGTGTCGGTTCCCATGTGTCTGTCAACGTCTCTGTGATTTGTGACTGACCACTACGCTTGTGGGGGGTCCTGGAGTGGACAGGGATGGCAGGGGGCATGGGGGTTGTGTGTGTGTGTGTGTGTGTGTGTGTGTGTGTGTGTGTGTGTGTGTGTGCATGGGTGGGTGGGTGGGTGGGAGGTGGTCAGGGTCCAGATATCCCAACCAGATATTCATAGAATTCCACTTGGATGGACACGAGGCTTCCCCTCGCCCCTATTGTGCAGCCAGCCGGGGAAACGGCACAAACAGCAATACATCCTCAAATCCTGAGCCCCCACACACCAGCTGGAGTTTTGTGATAAAGTTGGGCTGTGACTGTGACTTTTCAGGGACCAAGTTGTACCAAGGCGTGCATTAGTATGAGGAGCAGACCGTTGCTCAGGACACTTGTTTGATTGAAAAAAAAAAAAAAAAAAAAAAAAAAAAGAAGAAGAAAATAAAAAGGACAAGTTTCGGGATGCAACCTTCAAACAAGCGAGGACACACATTTTCAGCTCATGCACCGCAGTGAAACACAATCTCATCCAGGCAGGCATTCCCTCTCAGTCTCCGTTGTAACACTAGAAAGGCCAAAGTGTATACGGTTTAACTGCAAACGTCATTTCTGGCTATAATTAAGTTTTGAAATTATCATACTTCTTTTTTTAAATGTGAAAGAATTTACCAGAGAAGTTTTACAATTGTTTCAAGAATTGTAAGAGAAATATAATATAATCTTGAAATACAAAAAAAAAAGAATGTGTATTTACTAGAATTGAGAACAATAAAACTTAATTTTAGAAAATGCTTGAAGTTGATTTGCATTTAAAACAGGTGACTATATGGAACTGGCAGATTGCTACACATAACTTAAGAAAGTAAAACTTACAGGACTCTAGTAACAAAAATGCAGTGATGTCTAATTTGAATTCCAAACCCACTGGCCTTTCCAGCATTAAACGCACGTACACACACACACACACACACACAGATACAAAAGACCCTTACCTTGGCCTTGTTTGGTAGCGGGGAGCTGCGGCCCTTCTCGCTCTGTGAGTGTGTGTTGGTGGGTGGGGAGTGTGTGCCCAGGTTGCCTTGCGGTGGCAGGCTGCCTCCGTGCTGCTTGGCCCCCGGGGAAACCTGCATGGCCGCCAGCTGAGCTGCATACAACTGCTGGAAGGGGAGAGAGACAGGCAGAGAGACAGACATGGGGGAGATGACATAGAGACAGACAGGAAGAGGGGCGTGGGGGGTCAGTAAAAAAAGAAGAAGAGAGGGGGCGGAGGGGGGAAAAAAAGGAGAAGAAAGGGGCAACATGAATAAATGAATACTCGAGAGCGCACAAACAAAAAAGAAGACCGGCTAAAAAGCTCTGGAAGAAGAGGCCATTAGTGTCCCGGCCTCTGTTTGTGTGACAGAGAGAGATAGAGAGGGACATCTCCACTGTCAACCCCCCTCCCTCACCCCATGGGAGAAGCGCTAACAGCCTCTCTGACAGGCCCAGAGATGGCCATGTCCCCTCCAGGTGCATCGTGGGAGAAAGGGAAAACATTCCGGCTATCGAGGTCACGCCGGAGAGCCCGGCTCTCGCTCAAGGTGAAAAAAAAAAGTGATGACGGAGAATATAAAAAAGAGGGAGGGAAATTTGTGAAGCTACATGCCAGATGGGACATGCCAGAAGTGTCTTGTGCCCTTACGACGTTTTCAGCGTCCGGACAATAAGACGCAAAAACACACAGGAGCGCTGTAAAATACTCTAAAATAGAGACAAATTCATTCAATAACTGCCATGCGAAGCAGACAAAAAAACAGGTTTCCCCCTATTCTTGTTTATGTATTTAATTAATTTCAAATTAAATAAAAGCATTATGGCTCAGGCTGCTATGGTGTGAACATACTCGGGAATATTTATGCAATACCACTGTATCACACAAAACAGTCTCTGGCCAGTATTTCCACAGCAACAGACACAGCGTAATATTCACAATTTGGAAGGAGCTTCAATGTTCATAAACACTTCTTTCTGTCTCTCTATCTTCCTCCTCGAGAATCATCCTGCAAAGCTCAATTACTTTCATGTCGGCTAATACAAATCTCTGAGACGCCGTTTTGTTTTCTCAGAATTGTTATTCCGTCCTCTGAAGAGCAACAGAACGGGTTGTTTAGCGAGAAGTAACTGATGTGTTGTTGTTTTTTTTCTTTTTTTCCTGAATAGTTATAATTGTTATCATTTATTTCTGGTGGAAGATTTTTCTGGAAGAGGACCATCCTTTTTTTTCCTTCTTTTTTTTTTTTAGTTTAACTTCCGTCCTTCTGTTGG